>BPLQ01012752.1:497081-522545 GCA_021605075.1 Caerostris darwini
CATACTAATTTTCATGGATATCGTGGCAATGTTGAAAATATATCTAAACTTGCATTATGAAATGCGAGTATGTACACGTATAGATCAATGCGAAATGTCTTTGTAGTCTTGGTTTTCTCCTTAAATAGTGCGAAACAACCTCTGAAAATAAAATGAGATGAGCATTAAGTGACGAAAGTATACTTTATTATATGTATTTTACCGTGATTTTTTTATATTGTTCAGATAATTTTAAAATTTATAAAAAAATAAATAAATAAAAATTAAAAAATAGAAGAGAAAAATTTTTTTCTTGCAATGGAAACAAAATATGTCCTTCAGCCCATGCAAGTAAGTAATAACAGTTTATATCCTGACTGTAAATGTATTATAAGCTCTGATTTATATCTTTCTATGTTTGTAGTGATTCGGAATCCACCTTAAAACGCAGGTTCCGGTCTAATATGACTGCAGATTGTTGGGCTAACAACCCTACCCAGTAAAAAAAGAAAACATTTTATGTTTCGTAATTTGCCAGTAGGCAGATGGCCTTGGTTCATCATGGGGTTGTTACGCCATTGAAGAAGAATTAGTAGTAATAACTTTAACTATGGATAACTTTAATTTTAAATTCGTTTTAATTAATTTTTTCACAAAAATAAATTCTTAAATGACATTTGAAGTGCTTTTATTATCACTTAATTAAAACTACTATTCCTTAATGGTGTTTAGATTAATTTCGTAATTTAAGAAATTTTCCAAGCTTTCTTGGATTGAGAAATATTCCAAGTTTAATACTGTACACTTAAAATAATATATATATTATATTTTTTTTAAAAAAAACTTTAAATAATTATTGTATTACAGTAAAGTATACTAATACTCTAGCTGCATTTTTAAAAAATCTTTTTATAACTAATACCCTTAAACTAATACTCTTGAGCTTAAATATGTTTTGCAAGTTAATTCAAAGTTTTTTTTCCAAATAAGCTCACTGTATTGCAATCCAATTCTAATTAGTATTCTTCGATCTCCACTTGCAACTTAGCTGAGAAACAATGTATCCGAGAAAGTTTAATAGCTTCTAATCAACCGAAACGAAACGGTTCAAAGATACAAATGCCTGAGAAAAAAAAAACAGTCTACCGAATTAAAAAAAAATCACACACACATTTGCACTAAGAAAAAAAATATATTCACCGAATAATACGATAAGTACTGACTGACAAAGCGGAACAACGAGATCTTACTGCTCAAAAAAAGAACAAAAGAGCCTCTTAAAAGAGGGGATCCCAGAAAAATTCATCAGGTTTTTCTGTCCACTGACCTGAAACGTCTGCTTGCCGAACTTTCTGTCGCTTGTTAGGTCCTCTCTGGAATGATACACTCCAACGAACTCAGGTTTCGCTGACCTCGCTGGGCCGAGGCAATTGTTTTTAACAACTGAGTTGTAGTTTCTTCAACGATTAATCATGAGGCACAATAATGCGGCATAAGAGTTTTCACTCTCTTACAAAGCCGCCAAAGCGGATGTTGAAGATGGTTTCTAAATATATCGATCAAACTGCAATTATCTTGGATCGTTTCAGAAAGCAGTTAACTAAGAAGCTTCCTTTAAGAATTTATCCATATCTTCTTCAAATCCAAAAGAAAATGTAGAATTACTTTATTTATTTTACTTCGTTAGAAATATTCCTTGAAAAAATTTATGAATTGATTTAAAAATAACAATTTTAATCACTGCTTGCACAGAATGTATATCATGAAATGGTTCCTTGCTAATGTGGATTTGGAATTTAATGAAATAGCAGATTCTTTGGCGAAGAATGCTAGAAGTCTGGATCAGACTGCCATTTCCTAATTTCGTTGTAGATGTAAATGCCTTGGTTAAATCTGAACTTATAATTCCTTCTAAGATCACAATTAAATACCAAATTGCAGAATTAAATGTCGATAGAGAAACAGCTACCACTCTCACGAGATTAAGGATGAAGTACAACAAAAATATGAAAATTTCTGCTAATGGCGTTAAAAAAATACCTAAAATGTGGCAACTACCGTAATGTCGAGCTCACTTCTTAGCATCCCCTTAATTATCCAGCTGTTGCAGACGCCATGCATTGCCTGGACTATCCCTCGGAAGAGGATTTAAAAATGTGGCAACTGCCCTGATGTCGAACTTACTCCATATCATATCTTTGATTGCCCAGCTGTTGCAGCCGCCACGAATTGCCTGGACCATCCCTCGGAAGAGGATTTATACTCCGAGCTGATACTCAGCATAGCCAATGTTATTCGGGAGCATCATGACATTTGATTTTCTTGTACTCTTCAGGGGATACGACAACAACAACATAACATTTTTAATACATCCATGTATATATCACTTAAAACGAATAGAATAAATGTATGTAATAGAAAGGCAAAAAACATAAGAATTTATTACTACGAATTGTTAAATCCTAGTATTTTTTCAACGTCTTGCCTGTTTATTTCCATTCTGCTGTATTTATTCTGTTAATTTTAATCATGGAGGGGAAAAAATTATTATTGCACTGGATCATAATATTATGCTATTAAAAAAGCCGCATTTCAATGGCTTGCAATAAAATGTCAAACACAATTATGATCATAAAATTGAGCATTTTGGAAATATATTTGTAAAATAATACCAAACACAAACAAAAGATAATTATGATCCTGGAATTGAACATATTGGAAATATATTTGTAAAAAAAATATAAATAAATTATTATTTACATTTGGATTGATAAACTTATCTAATCTTTAAAATTATCCCTCAGAAACATGTAATTTTTTTAACGTTATTCTAATTTAACAAAAATTACTTTTAGTAAATTAGTATTATATATTTATAAAATTATCCAACGCTTTAAAAACTTATTTGTATTCATGCATTTGTGCAAGTCTTCATACAAGGGTAGTAAAAAGAGTCCTATACACAAGGATAGAGAATACGCTATACGAAAATTACATTATACAGATAAATTCGTATAGCTTTTGAAATAAATGTTTAGGTTATAGTGAACAAGTCCTGAATAAAAAGTTAGTGAATTATCGTAAACTCTAGATTCGTCTGCTTTTAAAATAAATTATCAAATGACAGTGAACAAATCCTGCAAATAAGTATGGCGAATTTACAAATTCTTATTTATCTAAATTCTAGATTCTTCCCTTTTTAAAATAAACGATCTAATAATCTTATTAAAAGGGCTAACAATGTGTATAAGAAAATTACAATAAAGGTACACGAATAAAATTCATCTCCAGTTTACTTGGAGTTTTTTTTTTTCTGAAGGAAAAAAAAAAAAATTCTATTTGGAAAGCAATTTCGGTTGTTGCTGTAGTTAAGCCAAATATTCTCTGAACCGACATTCCAAACATGTCAGAACAATCATTAAATAAATAGTCGGTGCGATACAAACAATTTGAAGGCACATTGTCGTAATCTTTGCCCATTTCGCAGAAATAATACCCTGATTGTGAAACTGTCGCGTTGTTGGAATCTTACGACAATTTGGGTCTATTCACCGAAGTACAAGAACAACGACATACTTTTGAGGTTCTTGGAATTATGAGTGTTCTTTTGGACGGATGTGCGCATGGCATCTGTTGCCATTCATTAAACTTGAAAGATCTGTTATGAGAAGAAAAAAAAGAAAAAAGCACCTTGAAAGATTGTCATTGGATTGCAATTCAAATTAATCCTTTACTCATATAATTTATTTTTATGAATATTTCAAATTACAAAGGCAAATAAATGAAATTCATCTAATTATGTAATAACAATTAAAGTATAATTTTTGTTATTTAAGGATAAGAGAGCAGCAATGTATAAACTTGTAAAGGGATTGGGCAAATGTCATAACTCTAACATAGTCACTGGTTGTATAAAAAAATTATTTAAACTATGTTTTTACCACTTTTTTATGTACTAAAAACAAACAATGTGTTATTATTATTTTTTTCTTATCCCACTTGGTAGACATCAACATCTAGACCAAGTCCAAGAACTTGTGTGGTCTTATCGAAGGAGGGAGCAGTTTCTGTTGTGATTTAGCATTCGAAGGTAAAAGTCTGACTTGGCTCCGTGACGCTGAAAAAGGAGAGCAGTGCCTTCCAGGAAGACTTTTAGGGGGAAAATACATCATATTTGCTCATCGTACGGGAGAAAACCCGGAAACGCTCAACAGTTAGTCCGACTAAAGAAGGGTCTGATGGCTAACGCTCTGGCGTTCGGTACCGCAGGTTTCGTGTTCGAGTTTCACGGTGCCATGAATATTTGTAGTCATTCGGAATCTACTTTAAGCTGTAGGTCCCGGTCTCATATGACTGTAGAGCATCTCAGAGTTCTCACCCACATCATTCTCAAATTGTAAAGGGGCAATTCAGCTATAGGCACAGTGTGGTTTGGTGTAGTAGCAGTAATCCGACTAACGAAGCAAGATGTCGAACATCACAAACTCGGCACCTCGTTTTTTTTCTAAACATTGTGTACAAGAATGCCGCCAGCAGATTGAACCTCTGTTCCAATGTTCACTAGCTTCTAACGTTACCACTGAGCCACGAATCGGGCGCAATGTATTGTAAAAAGGCAAATAAAAATTGAATGCCAGAAGTTACTTGAATTTTAAAAGTGTTTCAGTATTTGATTTGGTTTTGTAATTACCAAGTGAAGATAAGTGCACTGATTTTTATTTATCGATTTTTCTTTTATATTCATGCCTAAAAATGTTCCCCTACAAAGAGAGATCACATTATTGATCCAAAAAAGCCTATTTTGTTACATATAGTTTTGTTATACATCCGAACAAGCCTATTTATGATAACATTATTGATCCAAACAAGCCTATTTAGGATAGCATTATTGATCCAAACAAGCCTATTTACGATTCCATTATCTATCCAAACAAAACAAATATGCCAATCTTGATAAGCGTCATTAACCTTCAAATTTTTATATAAAATATACATTATAATTCTTAAGATGTCGTGAAATGACACAAGACTTTGTATCCACGTATTAATTCATTAAATTAGTAAACGAGTTCTTCTAAAGGAAAAAAAAAATTAAAGTTGATTAATTTTTAAGTTGATGGATAAGGTTTATTAAATTTTAAAAAAAATAAAATCTTAGTCGTCATCAAAGAAAATATTATAGAAATCCAGTTCATATCGAAACATAATCAATGCCATTAGATACCATACAGACCTTGAAAGTAATAACATTACAAGCACTTGCGAAACAACAATACTTTCTGTAATCCACCTTGTCATTTATTTAGCAATAAGAAATTAGTTAAAATTTAACAATGAAAGCAGAAATAAAATATTTTCATTAAAGAAGTAAAAAAAAAAAATATTCATATTAATAAACAGTTAAAGATAAATATTCATATAACGTGCTTCCAAGCGTAACTAACGAATCTCGTGCGGTGTTATGAATAACCAGTTTAACGGTACTTTTTTTTCATCATGTAATGGACGAATGATTCTAATTGTTCTTTTCATTGACGGAGGTCACTGAAGTTGTCCAGCCAGGTACATCTAAAGGTCATATGGAGGTGATTAACTGTTATTTCTACGATCTATCGTCATCACTATCGCAAAATGATTGATATTACGTTTGTAATCATTGTCCAAAGAAAATCTTCTCACGATACAAACCTTTTAAGTTTTTTTTTTCTGTATACGTTTGTGTAATGCATTTGAATTAAAGGCAAATGAATGTGTAAGTGTTTAAATTACCGTCCCACTATTAAAAAACAAAATAAAGTTTTTTATGGATTAATCGGAACGGAGAATGAATTAATTTGAATTTTATTTCTTTTAAAAAATGTTTTATTTCTTTTAAATTCTTTAGTTTTTTTAATTGTAATTATTATTTTTAAGAAGGATTAAATTATACAAAGCAAAGGGCGTGTATCAATCAAATAAATGAATTTCATAAAAATATCTTTTTGTTAAGAAACTTTTTTAAATTATCAACAAAAGTTTTTATTTTCAGATATTTTTAAAACATGGCTTTTTATCCTATATAATTTTCATTAGTTAGTATAATATATATTTCAGTATAAATATATATGCCCTGGAGCTTGGTGCCACAGATTTCGGTTTCGAGACCCAATTTTGCCATGGATGTTTGTAGTAATTCGGAATCCACTTTAAACCACAGGTTCGTCAATATGACTGTTTGGCGTAGGGCTGACAACACTAACCCGTAAAAAGAAAACATCTCTTCTTTTGGAATCTGCCAAGTACGCAGATGGCCATGGACCAACATGGATTGTAGTGCCAGGGAGTTAATTAGTTATTAATTTATATACAATAATAACTGAATATAATTAATGAAGATTAACCTCAAATGTGATTTTGTGTGAAAAAAAATATATAATTTTAACAAAGTATTTATTTGGGCATTTTATTAAATGTTACTACTTCAATTATTAAAAAAAAATTGCATTACATTTTCTTTCCCAAAAACCAGCTGGCTTTTGCAAAAGAAAATATAATGTAATTTTTTTTTAATTGCGCTAAGTTGGGAAAGATAGTTTTATCAACAAAATAGACAAATTGTTTAAAAAATAGTTTTAACAGTTTAAACAAAATATACAAAAACAGCTGTTGTTTTTCTTTTAATTTCCGAAGACACATTATTATTATTATTATCCTTTTTTTTTTTTTTTTTTTTTTTTTGCCATAGATAATTTAAAATTTTTGTTTTCTGTAGAAACTGTGAAGTATCCGTAATTGTCGGCATTTCTGAATTAATAATATTCATGATTTATATTGAATAATAATTTGTACTTTATTAAATCTATATAATAATATATATTAAAAATTTCTTAAAATTCAAGACAGAAAAAAAAAAAATTTATAACTTAATTTTTTCAGTGATTGAGATACTTTCTAAAAAATTTTTTTTAAATTAGCATTTATTTCTTTTTTAAATATATTTATTAAATTTTTTACATAAATTGAATCCCACAGAAGTTAATCTGTATTTAAAACTAAATACTAAATAAAAAGTAGCAATTATTGCAAATCATTATATGTCTTTTTTTTGTATTCGTGACACACTGAAATCTATGTCGTGTGTGACGGAGTATAGATAAATCGCGTACCATGATATGGGTTAAATAATAATTGTTGTGAAAATAGAATTGTATTTATTTTTGAGTATATATTCATTAATTTCTCAGCTTTCTGAATATTGAACAGGGTGACACTGAAAGCGTTATTATTATCCAGATAACGTATCTCATTACAACCACTGCTTTGCAATAAAGATTAGTGTATGCATTTCACGATCTTTATAATTACCCACATTATGGCATTATTAATAATGAAAGCTTTTGGGCACATTTGTATACGGGTTTGCTATAAATATTTCCTTACTTGATCTGTAAGAAAAAATAGATTCAGAAAATTATGATGTCGTTAAATCATTAATGTATTTCTGTTCTATAAGAGTGATATTACAAAAAAAAAAAAAAAGTCCTAGTTTTTAATCAGATGATTAATGTGCATCATTTTCCATAAATTAATTTGCAGTAAACGTACATAATACGCACAAAAATAGAACAACAAAAATGTCATGAATTATTATCAATTCAAATTAAGTTATTAAATAGCTTTAATTAAACACCAAAGTGCTACTGCTTTTATATTTTTATTTCATAAAATTAAATGAAGGATTATATCGAGATTCTTCATATTCAAATATTTCACCATTCTAATCCTTAACTTTGACAACATTATTATAATCCTTAACTTGCCAACATTTCACAGTGAGTAGACGTCCTTGCATATACTTGCAAACAGACTTCTTAGTTAAGAAGATTTCAAATATACCATTAATTAATTTATATTATTATTTATTTATTTATTAAAATGCAGTTTACAGCAATTCATATGTAAATTTTTATACTTTGAGTAAAGATTATAGGTAGAGGGTAGTAATCTTGATCCAGTAAAGTTAGTTGTTCTGTAGGTGCAAACTCACTTTTTTTCTTTAAAATGATTAGATAAACATTTAGCTACCATATGATTTATTATCCTTTGAAACGACAGCACGATACAATTTGTACATATTATACATATCTACAAAGTCCTGTTAAATAAGAGTTAAGTACCTTCTTTGCGGCCTGCAAAAAGGGCCGGGTACCCTCTCTGCTGCCGGGACTGCTTCACTGGACTGTTGACTCTATCTCTCCTTTTTGAACTCCAAGTCTCTCTACGTACACGAAAATCTTGGCTAACATGGGGTGACAAGTTTAAACTCTGCACCAAGTGCCACCAGATCAGTTACGCCACTGCATCTAGAAACGTTAAGTGACAGAGATGCTGGAATTGTCACCCCCATGTCAACTAGATATATAATGAAATTAATGATATCTGGAACAGGTAAAGACGAATCAGAGATGTCAGTAAACAAAATACTACTATTAGTTTCTGCATCTACGTCTTCTACCTCTTTGTCTTCGGATCATCTTCTGATCTTTTCTTTTGTATTATGATTATCTCTGAAGTTATCATTTTCTTTGAGCTCTTCAATTTTTTGTAAAATCAAATCAAATCCTCTCGAAAGTCCTCCATGAAGCATGTTTTAAAAGAATAACCAGTTCAGCTTGGTCTCTTCCCATTCCTATTCCGTGTTTTCTGACCACGAGAAGTCTGCCTGATTAATCCAAGAAAAAGTCCTTGCTGTTTTCTAAGCAATGTTTCTCTTTTATGGTCTTTTTGTCTGTTATATAATTCCCTTTTGGATGAATGGTTCGGCTGATCCTTCCACTCTGAATAATTCATTACCGCAATATCAAACAAACAATTTTGAATGACAGCATAATAGAGATTCTTCGACTTCGAAAATAATCTCTTTTTACACATAGTCAATTCCTTAAATTGCATTTTATAACACAATGAGTGAACTCAAAGAAATCGTATATTTGAATAGAAGAATGCTATTGTCATTAAAATGATCAGATGAAACGTTTCACTATATTTAACTGACACAGGAGCAGTTGTTTAAAAATTATCTTTTATTTCCCTCAAAACAGTTCCAGCATCTCTGTCACTTAGCGCTCCTAGATGCAGTGACGTAGCAGGTCTGATGGCACCCGGTGCGGAATTTTTAAACTTGTCACCCCTATGTCAACCAAAATGCGAAATGAAATTAATGAGATCTGAAACAGGGAAAGGCCAATCAGAGATGTCAAAAAACAAAATACTATTATTAGTTTTTTCCTCTACTGCTTCTCTCTCTCTTTGTTTGCTGAGCTATCTTCTGATTTATTTTCTTCTTCATTACGAGTATCTCTGAACTTATCATTTTCTTTGAGCTCTTCACTTTCTTTGTGAATGTCCACTCTAATTTGGTTTCACTTTAGTAACTTCTGTCAGGTTTTTCGGTAACTTCAACTACACTCTCGAATTGAGGAAATGTTGCAATGTCTTCTTTCTCACTTGATGTTGATGTCCAAGGTTTAACAAATTTCGGCATCAAGCCGGCCATACAAAATTTTGGGCTTTTTTTTTTCTTTGCTGTGATTTAATTGGACACTGTCTCTTCATGATCTTAAATCTGAAATATCAAAAGATAAATATCTAATATGTTTGTACCAATCTTTAGCTAAATTTCACTTGCCTTATTTATATTAATTTAATTTCGGTATTTCATATCTCTTGTATATTTTGGATTTTAAAATATCGAAACAGATTTTATTTCAAGCAAAAATTAAGAAGAAACATCCGGGATCTGATTAATTTGTAAATATTAAATTGCATCTTGACAAAATATTGCTCATAAAGAGATAAAGTCATCACTGAAATATTTTAGGCAGTGTAGAGTTTCTATACATCCAGGTTGGGATGTATAACGAAGTACCATAAGTATAACGAAGAATTATATGGGTTTGCCCACTGTCGCCGATTATTGCGCTAAATGTAATACAACGGATGTTTCAACCCCAAATTTATACCGACATCCAAATTCATTATGCCACCAGATAGGAATAAACCACTAAAAACGATATCACTATTGAAGCTTTATGAATAACACATCTCGGAAAATTGAAACTGCAGTAATAAATTATGCACACCTTTAAGTTACCATAGATTTCCACCATGAATTTCAGGGGAAAAAATCAAAGAAGCATCGAAAAATACATTTAAAAAAAAAAAGTCTTGGAGACTTAAAATAATGGCCATAATGAGCGATATCAAGAGAATGCCGCTAATAATTCCCAGTATTGCCAGATATTGTCCGTTCGCTAGTAGAATGATCCTAGTATACTTGTTGGGTCTAGAGCGGAAAATACATACTTACAGCACTATATAAAACGTTTCGCGCCGACTATATTTTAGGGACCCTGAAGCTCCCCGAATTATTACCTTAAAATTATATAATTTAATCAAATTTAAAATTCTACTATTATAAACTACTCCTCCGAATTGCCATAGAAATTACACTGCATAAACGATTAAAATAGGAGCTATTTGATAACATTTTTAAAATTAATCTACATAATTTTTTTAGGAATTTCAATCATTTGAGTTTCCAGTATCTTAAATCGCGATAAAACCGTGAAATGTATATATATATATATATATATATATATATAAAGGACACAGTTTAAAAATTAAATACACGAAAAATATTCAAATGTTATGCATTTGGCTAATTAAGATTAACATTAATTTAGGCTTGAGATTAACATTCTATTACTGAAATACACAAATAACATATTAAATAAACATAAAATTTAATATTAGTAATAAATATTAACAAATTAAATGCTACATGATGCTCTAAATACAGATGCTAAAGGATAATGGAAATTATTTATGTTTAATGAATAATAACCATCAAATAATTAAAAATTAAATAAACTTAAATATTAAATAATAACAAACATAAACTTACTAATATAAATATGTAAAAAGTGAAGCGTGATAAAAAGTAAGCTTGTTACACAAATACCAGATGAACACAAGAACAAGTGAATACTGGTCAAGAACGCCAACAAATATATCAATCACAAAAAAATGGACAAGCCAAACAAGTAGTCATAAAATACAAGGTTACCAGAAAAATAAATAAAGAGCAGGGTTAAAATGATTATCACTCTTAGGTGCGAAGACACTTAGCGAAATCAAAGCCAAAAAATTGCAGAATCCCCGTTTTATGAACCGAAAAGACATATATATCAATACAAACTCTGCAATTTTTTATCAACCCCTTAGAATTGTACCCGGGGTAAAGCACTCCCAAATTCATACCCTAATTGCCGGAATATCAATTGTCATGTTCATGACTGAAGAAAAAATAACTAACTAATCTAGTAACTGGTTTTCCATAAAACTTATCATTTATTTCTAATTATTTAAAAAAAATTAATTAAATTAATGAAAAAAAAAAGTTAGAAACGATCTTCTTTTTGGTATGCAGTTCAAATTTGTTAATTGATGGTTCAGGTAATAAGTAGCTACTAAGCCAGGAAAACAGGTTTTCAATATAATTAATAGCAATACATATTTCATTAGCGTTACTTCTTATTAAGTGTTAACTTATAAATTAAAATAGATATGAAAGAAAACTTTAAAAAAAAATAATTATGTAAAATGAGGAGCTAAAAAAATTCTGGAAAAATAAACTAAAGAAAGTCACAAGCTCATAATGATCTTGGAGCTAACCTTAACACTTATTATTCATTAAACGTGCTTACAGGATATTATGTGTAAAACCGCTCCTTAAAATTCCGTCACTCCTGACATTACTCAAAAACATAAAGAAAAAAAATAAATAAATAGAGATAGTAGCATACATACTTTTATTGAAGTATTAGGTACTCGCAAAAAAGAGAAACTCAACTGCAATATATATTACAAACATCATAACATTGATTATAACTTTTGCCATTCTTTCATTCTAAAAGAATCCTTGAATAATTAAGAAGTCAGCATATCAAATTTTCCACCCAAAATCAAGTCCCACATTCATTCCCCACCAGCAGCTTGAAAGTTAAAATAAAGATATTACAACACTATTTTGGTGTAAAATCTCTACTATGATGCAAAGGCATATCCTCGGTCTCATATTGTAAAAAATAAAACACTTATGAATTGTTTCTATATTTTTCTTGTTATAATTTCTGATAAGTGAAGTAATTAATAAATGTAGATTAGGAATGCAACGCAAATGAAAATAGTACTTTAAAGTCAATAAGGCACCAAATACAGAACAATCTTTGACAATCTAAACCATGAGAAAAATCTGATTTCAATAACTGAACCCTCAAAACAAACTTTCAAAATTAAACAATAAGATTAATAGACTTCAATAAAATGAAACTGATGCAATATGTAACTACTGAGAACAAATTAATGGCACTTTTAATGAGAATTAGTCCAATAGATTGCCAGACGACAAGCTTTTTTGGTTTTCAGCTCTATTTCTTGAAAATCAGCAATGCAACAATGAAAATATTTTTTAAAAGAAAAAGTAGCACAATATTTATTGGCATATTTTCAAAATATCTTGCATAAGAAAATTTTCAATTAAAATTGGCCTAATTGTTTTTATTTATATAGTTCAAATGAATATAAATTTTTTACTGTATACACTATAAATAAAAACATGAGATAAAATAAAATGTTCAGAACTATCAAAAATTCATTCAGTTTTCTAATGAATTAGCAGTTTATACAACAATGCATTTGTTGATAGATTAATAAGATTTTTTTTTTTTCATATAACATATAAATAATTAGTAAAAGATTTTTTATTTTGACAATTAGAAATCTATATAATTTTGTTTTTAATTTTATAATTAAAAGTAAAATTATTGCCTAACAAATTTAATAAAGTTTAATAATATAAAAATTACATTATTAAGTTTTTTAGTTTTAATAATTTTGTCAGCAACAGATAAAAATTTCGTTTTATGGAAATCATTTAACAGGGATCTCAAGGTATAATAAAGCAAAGCATGAATATTATGAAAAACAATTTTTTTTTTAGCATAGAACTGCAATAATAAATTAAATAATGTTTAGAGATTAAATAGGCTTATTTTATAATTATATATAAAAATAACATAACATATTAATTGATATATTTATTTTATGCATCACACATAACATGTTTGCCTTAAAATTTAGTTTTCCGTGAACAATATGAATATATTTAAATAGTGGATTTTGTTAAATTTATAAATTCTAGAGTAAAAGATAAATCCCCATTTGCAGAGCAACAATATTAATCTGGCTATAAAAAAAATTCCAAATTATCTTGTTTTTCATACTGGCAAACTATAACCACTTTAGTTGACTCATACTCAAGCCAAAGACGTATTTCTAGAGAATAAAATTTCATATTCTCTTTTTAAAAAAGTTTTGCTATATATATATTTTTGTTAGATACTTTTACTATATAATTCATGTACTTATAAAGTACCAATATTAAGTAATTGAGTAGAAAGTTAGAGACAAATGTATAATATCCAACACTAAAAATTACTGATTGTATTTATAATCCAAAATTTCCTAATAAGGCAGTTATATCCTGCAATTTTACTCCACTAAAGATATTATTCAATGAAAAAAATGTAAATTCATGTGTCAAAATGTAAAATATAGTTTCAATAAAATAAACAGTGCCTTTACCTTGTTTAAAAAAAAGGAAGAAGGAAAAAAAAAATTGTTTTTGAGAGAATGCACATGGTACATATTTATGTAATACAATGCTTGTCTATGTTTAAATATTAATTAAACAATTAACATAATTTGTGCAAATTTTCTAAATCAACAAAATATATAAAATGTTAATTTTTTTGTTTTACTAAATAAAAATTATGTAATTGCACAATATATAAAACAAAGAGAAGGGATTTGCAAAACCACATGTAACTTGTTTGTTAAAACTATTATCATTAGTAAATTTCTTCTATTAAAGAGATTTAATTAGATAATATCTTATTATTAGGGCAAAATTAAAATAATATTTCCTCATCTTCCAAAGAGATCAAAAACAATATTACCACAAATGCATCAAATAGAGAAAAAATAAATAAAATAGTATAGCAAA
Source organism: Caerostris darwini (assembly GCA_021605075.1). NCBI lineage: Eukaryota > Metazoa > Arthropoda > Arachnida > Araneae > Araneidae > Caerostris > Caerostris darwini. The sequence continues at coordinate 511,168 of BPLQ01012752.1, forward strand.
TAAGCATATGTATTTGTTAACAGATTATATAATTCATTATATATATATATATATAAATTAGAAGTGTCAAAAATAGCTCTGCAGGTTATATAAAAATTCATTAATCTTTTCTTTTCTTTGAAATAAAAAAAACTATATTAAATTAAAAGATTTCAAAATATTCATTTTTATTACAAAAACAAAACAAAAACAGTAAATAACAAACTTAATGAATATAAAATTATTTTTTGTTCATCACTTCTAAAATTTTCAACATCACTAAGTGTTGTTTTTCAAAGTTTTGTTTCATCTCATCATCTCTTTCCTTATTTCTTTTAAGTTCTGCCTTTTTCTCCATTTCTTGCAAATTAAATTTTCTTTCTTCTAATTCTAATTTTTTTCTTTCTAGTTGCAGTCTCTTTTCTTCAAGTTGGATTCTCTGTTCTTCGAGCTGGAGTTTCCTTTCCTCTAAATCCAACCGCCTTTTTTTAAAATCCATTTCAAAAGTTTGTTTACTTTTTAAGTATTCGACAGTTGATGCACTTGAATTAAGTTTTTGTTTCTTTCTTGGTTCTAGTCGTACAAAATATTAAATATTAATAACAGTAAAATTTATAGTGACAGAGAAAAATTTAATTATGAAAAAATAAATTTAATTACCGAGGAATGATTCAGAGGATGAATCATTAGCAGAATCATGTAGCAAAGATTGGCAATCAAAAATTAATTCAAGATTTTCTGTAAATATAAAATTCAAATAAAAGTTTACTTCTATTAGTATGCAATTAACTTCAATCATTATATAATTGGAATTTTTAAAAAGAATTATTCTTCATTCAAATGAGTTATTCTTCAATTATTACTTTTAATGCATTTATAGTGACAAAAATTTAGATACACATACAGTAATGTTAGTTATGCATTTAATCTGACTTGGAAGGGCATAAATAAACTTAATGGAAATAAGAGAAAAAGTTCTTCATGGAAACAAGAGAACTCTTTAATTTCAGTTCTTCAAATTCTCTGTGGAAACAAGAGAAAATCAACATTATACATAAAATGTTCTACATTTTTCAACTTATTGAAAACCCTTATATTCTTTGTGCACTTAATTGTATAATTTATATTATAATTTCTTTTATTTTTTTTTTGAGATCACATAAAATACTTGTGCATCACAAAATAATGGCAAATACATTAAATAAATAATTCAGACAATTCTAACAAGAAAAGAAAGAATAATAAATTAAGAAATCTATTCTATAGTCATTGAATTTTTCTTTAAAGCTTTCCTTGAGTGTACCAGCACACAATATGAATTTTTTTGTTTAAAATGCAAATTAAAGCTAATTGTTACGATATGTTCTTGTATACAAAATTAAATATCTTTATAAATAACCTTACCTGTTATATTAGAATTAACATTTATCTCAGGTGCTGCAGGATCATCATTAGAATATGCTTCTGGTTCACGTTTAACTATAATATAAAAATTATCCATAAATGCAAAAAAAATAAAAACAATTCAGTTCTTTTGTATTCAATAAAATAATGCCTTAATATATATTAACAAATTTTTGTGAGCAAAAAACCACTTTTACTTTTTATATTAGGAATTGCTTGTACCATAAAAGTTGCAGGTTCATCATTAGAAGATTCCTGTTTGTCATATTTAGCTGTAAATACAAAAATGTATATAAATGAATTTATCTCATTTTTCTAAAATGAATTAAAACCTTTAATATAAGTAGTATCTAACAGAATAAATATTCACAAGCCTCATTTCTTTTTTTTGAATCCTTTCGCTTTGATGTTGGCTCATCGGAATTAATACTGCGTACCTTGGGCTTGCTGTGTTTCTCTACCAATTCCTTCATGCATTGCAGTAAAAGTTTTTTTTCTGCATACTGCTCTTCACAGGAAGACCCCCTTAAATTGAGACAAAACATATAAAGATAAAACTTGCATGACATTGATAGGAAATTATTTAAAAATGAAGTAATAATCTATTAATATTTTAATGTAATAAAAGAATTTCTTATAAACAGACAAACACAAAATATTTAAAAAAGATTTTGTACTATTTTAGCATGAATAAGTAAAACAAAATTTTCAGTTATAAATTTTGTTATTATATTTATAATTTATTAGAACATTTTATTATTAAAATATCATGGTTGATTTTCTACTAAATTTACACATAAGAAAATTTTATATTTCTAAATAAATAAAATTTCTTCTATTCATAAATGAACAGAGAAATTTAGAATTATATGATGTTAAAAATAATTTGAACTGAAATACCAACTTCAATGAAAATGCTTCAGAAAACTATAATAATAACTAAAACAACATTATAATAATCTACATCAATAATCAAAAAAATATTATATTAACTATATTAAATCATATAAGTATTATATGATACTAAAACATATTTGAGTTTTATACCGAAACTCCATTATAGGGAAAAGGGGGGGGGGGAAGAATGCCAATAATCCTCATAGAACTATTTTAAATACAATTATGTAAGACGAAATGGATTATAAAAAATAATTTTTTTATTTAAAAATAATAACTTACTTTCGTAAACTTTGGTGATCTCCTTTCTCATATAACTTAAGTAAATATAGGGCATGATCTTTAGTGGAACGAAGCGAAAATCTTTTATTAGTTGTTATCACCAAGTTCTCCTGAACATCATTCCATTTAAGACAATTTTCAAAAGGATTTAAAGATACAGTTTCTCTTAGAAGGACCAAATCATCATATATGCTAAATCTCATTCGTTTTTCCCCCATTTTGGATTTTACAGTGACGGTATATGTTTACGCTATACCAGCCAGTTTGACGTAATACGTTAAACTCCGTTAAGTAAACGCATGCGCAATGAACAGAAAATCATTAAAAAACAGGATTTTCTGATTCTCGGATTGGTCTATTCAAAGACGTTAAAATCTTGTGAATCGATAAAGAGTGAACGACTGAAATGATTCATTGAACGAATAAATTGATTATTATGCAATTGGTTGATTATGCAATGTATTCGAATTTGTTTTGCTTCACGTCGTTCAAACAAAGTTAGAATAAAATTTACCTGTTTTTTTTTTTTTTAAAGCATATTTACTTAAAATGTTATTAAGTATTTTGTATAAAGCGGCGTATCGCACGTAATAATACTTTACATACAACTTTGAAAAAAAAAAAATATGGAACAAAAATATTTCATTATTTATTAAAAATATTTTTCACCAAAGATTTTTTAAATCGAAAATACTAATAGGAAAAAAAAAGAAAAAAATCCAAAGTAATGAAATTTAGTAATTAAAAAAAAATTAATAGCTTTATTATTAAACTATGCATTTTAAAAGTTTCTTTCGATTCAAATTTTTACACTTTAGGTAGATTATTAGTTTCAGATACTTGTCAAGATATCTGGCATAGTTGAATATATCGTTATGGCACATAATGATTATTATGTTCCAAACCATGAATTAAAAGGAAATTTATTTGTATAAATATAGTTTATTTATTAGGATATACTTCGGATAGTTTTATTGCAGCAGCAAAAATTAAAAAATTGATTAAACTTTTATGTTGCAGGACACAGAAGTAATTATATAGAACAAGAACTGAATAATTTCGACGATTTATCGAAATTTTATTTGCATACAAAATTTCTTTAAAATCAGATAACAACATCGTGGTGAGTTGTTTTCTTTCTTTCTTTTTTTCTTTATTTTCTTAGAATGTATAATAATATGATGTACAGTAAAGAGTAATTTTTTTATTGAAAATAACAATAAAAGAAAAGAACATTTAAATATATACTATATTGTTCAATAAATTATTCTGAATGTACACGAAAAGCTAAATACATTGGTATGTCAGATCCTTGAGCATTATTGGTCGTTATTCGTATTTCAGATCCTTGGCCATGTACATGACATATATGAAACGAATTTCTCCCATAAACAAGTAATATAAAAAAAATTGTTTTAAAGTCAATTCCTACTTTTTTTTCATTATATTGCAGAAAGTCCTTTATAAATAATTTTCATTCTTTTTTTAAAGTTTATCGGGGGCCATCTATTGGTAGATATATGCAACTGAAATCTTAAAAAAAAACCTAAAATTAATTAATTTAATTTAATTACTGAATAAATATTTGAAAAAACTGTATTAACATCAAGTGTCATCTACTACAAGTTCAAAAAAAATGTATTTGAACTTGAGTAGATGGATAAAAAGTATTTTATTAACGATTGAAAATTTGAACAAGATATATACAGGGAGAGTGTGAACTAATAGAAGGAATAGAAAAAATTAAGTGAAAATAATTAATACTTTCTTATTAAAAACATACTATAGTGAAAAATCCCTGATGGCCACTCGGCCATAATACCCTGATGGCCGAGTGGCTAACGCTCTGGCACTCGGTACCACAGGTTTCAGGTTCGAATCTCGGCAGTGCCATGGATGTTTGTAATGCTTCGGAATTCACTTTAAACCGTAGGTTTCTGTCTCATATGACCGTAGAGCGTCACAGAGCCGAATCAGACTTCACTCATCTACAACATTTCAAACCGTAACGGGGCAACTCAGCTCTAGGCACAGTGATGTGGTGTGGTGTAGTAGTAATAATATAGTTATTGGTTAATATATATTAAAGGAATTGTAAAATAAAGAAATAATTCAAACATTGTAAAATAATTTAAACACTACATGATATTAAAATAAATTCAAAAGTTAATTGATGAAATACACTCATAAATGCTAACTTATATTTTATTAAACTGCCCAATTAAGATGAACTTTAGAGATACTTATGTGACATGAAAGAAAATGACCAGCTGTGACATTAAACTTGAAAAGTCCATTTTTGACCTTCATCTCGGACTTTGTCCAGAGTGTGGGGTGAAGACAAAAGACTAATAAACTACGTGAGGTCAGGGGGTCAGCCCTTGATCTCACGTAGAGGTCAAGGGCTGACCCCCTGAGGACCAAGAGGCGATCTATGGATTAATGTTGCTGACCAATAATTTCATAGACAATGTTGGTTTAAAAATGGATGAACAAAATTTAAAAGGATCCCCTGAAATCGAGAAAAAAAATGGAGTGAAGCATGCTTAAGGAAAAGGATGCAGAAATAGAAAATAATATATGATGTTACGATGGAAGAAGATGTGTTGACTGAAAGAGTATAGAACCCCTGAATTAACTCCATATGCTCAAGAACTAATGATTGCTAGGTTTGGTTTGGGAACGATTTTTCATATGAAGAAATCGTTTTAATTTAATATATTTGAACAGATGAGATTGGTTTGGTTCGTCGCTCTACGGTCATCTTGAGCACACTTTAGGCTAAACAGACCAAGACCTACTGTTTAATGTGGATTCATAACCACTCACAAACATCCATATCACCGCATGATTCGAACCTGAAGTCTGGGATACCAAAGGCCAGAGCGCTAGCCACTTGGCCACCTGACCGCCAAAGTACCAGTGAATTCGGGTTCCAAAATCCCAAAGATGAGAAAGAGGCAAAGAGGATACATGTTTACCAAAGAAGCACTTTCCGACATGATTGATTACTTCCCTATCTGCAAGATGCTTCATAACGGAAGGTCAATTTAACGCCATATTGGGTTCTTTTTGGTAAAGGAAGACACCTCCAGATCAACATAACTGATAATGCTTCACCAAAAGCTTTTATAACCACGAAGGCTGTTAAGCAGTTTGATTTGTGAGTTATTTTCATTATTTTATTTGGCGGACTCTCGATTCTTTGCGTATGGTTTCTGAAATTATTGCATAAAATGTTTCGTCTAGGTGGGGAAGGTTTTAGAACTAAAATAAAACAAATACATTTCGACGTAATTAGTTTATTTTATGATTTTATCGTCTAATAATTGGGCAATTGTTTACTATATTATATTGTTTGTTTTATAAGTATATAATGTTGGTTGGACTGAATAGATTATCTCCCCTATGCTATTTGTGTACAATTTTAATGTTAAAGTGTATATATTTGTAATGGGGGTTGATGGCAAGTATAATAAGTGTATATATTGTAATTAATTCAGATTAGGGCTAATTGCCTTAAATATAAATAAATAAATGTGTGTATGTGTTCCTTCTATATTTTATCAAGCCTCTGAGGGTTTTCGAACTAATTAGATAATTTGTGGTAATGATGATCTGAGAAAGTTATGGCGGTTCGTAAAGTAGTGAATTTCTTTTAATGGGTTATTGCAAAATTTTAGTACTTTTGATTGATTGAGAATTTTTGGTGGTACATATATTAAATTTCAATGCAACAATGCACATACCGCGGCCCATCGATGTTTTTCTAGCTAGGCAGCTTTATAAGTTCATTCTACTTTTTTTAAAAATAAAATACAATTTGTTATTTTTATTTATTTATTTTTTTTTTTTTTTAGAGATTTTCAAATTTTAAGGAAATATTAAAGTAGGAAGCATAATCTAGCTTTAGCTTGATAAAAAAAATATTCTTTTAAATATTAAAAAAAAGTTTTATCCAATAGTACGAAAATATTTTTTTTAGATAAGATAATCGGATATTTTGTAGACAATATAATATCCTACCTGATTCATGGCCCAGTGCCAGCGTGCGTAGCCAGCGTTGGCACCATTGCTGTAGTCACTGCCTTCAGATACGAGGAGATTCCACTGTGATTGTGATAATGTGTGTAAAAACGTCTCACAGTGATAATCAGGCTGCCTTGTGGACAAATAATGCACCCAAGTGCGATGCACATATGCGGAATAGAATTATTTTCTATCATGAATCTAATATCGAATCAATTATTGATAACCAGCGAAGACGTGTTTGGCTCTGTCCAGGACGTCGTCAAATACTAATTTGACTGTTGTACGACACACAACGGATCATAATTTGTAGTATATAGGAAGTATCATCTCATTTGACAACAGGACTTTTTTGGCTGTCATCTATTACACGTACTGCGGTATATCGATGACGCCAATGTCACACAGAATCCTGTTCTTTTCACAGAATCCTGTGCTTACATTTCTGCAAGATATTGTTCAGCTGCACACTTAATTATTTCCTCCGCGTTTGTTTGTAAGAAGAATCTCTTCCTAACTCGATCTTTACATCTATTCCCGTTAAATCGCATTTGGGATCTAAACAGATGCTTTCGGGGACCTCGTCGATCTAACTTATATGCGGGATATCTAATTTATATACAGGATATCTGACTTATATGCGGAATATCCCCCATGCCTATAATACTACTGTGACTAAAAAGTAGGACCAATTTTTTTTTTTCAAACACTCTTTATTTATTCTTCCAAATTTATTTCATCGCCTTCAAAGTAATCCCCTCCCGGCACAATGCACTTATGCCAGCTTTTTTCCAATCCTCAATGCATGCTAAAAAGTCATCGGCAAGAATGGTCTTCAAAGCGCGCGGCGATTCACGTTGAATCTCTTCAATCGACTCAAAACGCTGTCCACGGAGTGGTATTTTGAGTTTAGGGAATAACCAGAAGTCTCACGGTGTGAATATGGTGGTTGTGGAACGATATGGGTTTAACTTTTGGCGAAAAAGTCACGAAGAATGAATGCAGTGTGAGCTGGCGCATTCAGAGTTTTCGGTACCAATCGAGATTTGACGCATTTGAGGCCCAAAAGGGAATTTACCGATCCTTTTGAAATTCCAACATCATCAGCAAGGTCTCTAATTGTAACTCGAAAGTTTGAAAGCACCAAATCCTTAATTTTTTGGACGCGGGTTGAGGTTGAATGTCGACCAGAGGGCTCTTCGTCTTCAACGCTTTCTCTGCCTTCTTTGAACTGTTTATACCACTTCTAAACTTTTCTTTTTTAAACTTCTTTTCTTTTCTTTCTTTTCTTCAGCAACTTTCTATACATTTCCGCAAACAAAATTTAATGCAAATACTTCGCTCAATTAATTCAGACATTTCAAAAATCGCCGGAATCAGTTTAACATCTCACAAAACCGAGCGTTACTCAAACACTAATGAATATTTTGACGTCAAATTTCCCACAGATGACAAGGACAGTGCCAGCAACCTAAAAAAGAAAAGAAAAAATTGAAATTTCATAAGCCCTGAGTATTTTAAATTGAAAATTGATCTTACTTTTTGGACACAGTAGTATACCTTTAATGCCTGTGCCGGAGATGGATTCATTAAATCCTTAAGCCGGGAAATCCTTCTATTTGACTTCAAGAGATGAAAAGGAGGGAGGGCAACAATTGTGGAAAATAACCATTTGAGACAACAATATTGCCGATAAATTCTAAATGGGAGATTATGCTTAAGAATATATTACAATTTTTCCTAACTTCAAATCACTATTTTTCTACAATGCTCAAAAGATTTCTTTGTTCTATTTTTTTATCTTCAAGTGCTGTCTCCAAAACGCCTTCTGAAGGTTCGTGTTTTCATGTTATCGTAATAATTCACTCACAAGAAACATATGCTGGATATCTGATTTCTATGGGGGATATCCCGCATGCCTATAATACGCTTTTAATGCCTATGCCGGAGATGGATTCGTTAAATCCGTAAGTCCGGAAATCCTTCCATTTAGCTAAAGGATATGAAAAAGAAAGTGCAGACACCTTAAATGCCACCTTAAGAGGGCATTGACTGTGGCAAATGGCCATTTGAAACAACAATATTGCCAACAAATTCTAAATGGATGATTATGCTTAAGAACATATTAAAATTTTCCCTAACTTCAAATCACTATTTTTCTACAATGCTCAAAAGATTTCTTTGTTCTATTTTTTTTATCTTCAAGTACTGTCATCCGAACGCCTTCTAGAGGTTCGCGTTTTCATGTTATCGTGATAATTCACTCTACAAGAAAAGAAACCATCCAATATGCATCATTATCAGTAATATTTAATGACGGTCTATTTATACAATGCAGCACAAAAACAATTGCGATGTCATTCATCGAAAACTATTACATTTCTTGCACGTACTTATCGCTTTAACCTTCAGAGCACCATCCAGAAGAAGCCGATGCACTGGCACTGAATGCCGTGATAAAGAGGTGTGCTTTTTCACACATATTTCCCACCTACCTCGCTTGTGCCATTGTTTGCATCGTGGAAAAGCGAAAGCGGCGCCCTAAATAGTGTGGTTAAGGTCCTGATTTCCATGTAGGGCCATCCGTGAGATGCTTCTTTACTATACTATAGTGACAGCATAAATAAACTGATGGTCAGATGGTTAATAACGATGTCAAATGTCACTATCTGGATATTTTGGTGTGGGATTTTAAGTTGATAACTTTAGTAGTGAAGTTTAGTTTTATTCATTTTGCATGGACAGTAACTTCACGAATCAAAAAATGTCGGAAGAAACATAAATATAGAATAAACATGATTGATGATCATTAGTAATATATATATATTACATAAAAATTTCATTTATCAAAGGTTATTAATATTTTTACAGTTTAATAAATTTGGTAAAATTCTGTCTTTACATAGTTAACATGATATTTTAAAACCTCTAAAGTCTAATGGTGGGATATTTAAAAAAACGATGCAATTACGTACAGTATAAAATATTAACATGCCGACATGAGACGAATACTTTGTTTTCAATAGTGAGAGATTTTGTTGTAGTAAATACATCTTTTTTTCCTTAGAAAAATTTAACTAAAAAAATCATTATAATTTCATTTACTTGTAAGTGGAGAGACTACACAAATTGAATGTTTTAAAAGTGTTGTACATTTGTTAGAAATTGTTTACTGAGAAAATACCTAAAATTAAAGGAGATAAATTTTGTTAATAAAAATACTACTATATTATTTTTATTAAAAAAGGGTCTTTTTTATAAACATATGCAACCGTGCTTCCGCCTACACTGGCAAGCGCGCGCCCCCCCCCGTCCCCTTTGGTGTTCAGGAGAAATGGTCAGTAGGACTCGAGACTCTCATCAGGAGAGGAAGTACAGCGCAACCACGTGTTTCTGTTGAGAAACGTTCAGTTTATAGTCTCTCATCTAGAGAGGAAATATGTTTAATGCAACCTTACGTATTAGTTGACTTACAGATTCTCACCTGGAGAGGAAGTATATTTCGCGCATCCTGCGAGCAGCTGAATATTTGGTTTTCAGCTTAAAAATGGATTCCTTCCACGAATCTATAATTATATGTTTTTAAATGTGTTAAATATTGTTTGTCTCTAACTGTTTATGCGTGTGTAAATAAATCTGTGAGTCCTCCAACCTAGGTTCAACCCGCTGGATTGTTGTAGACACTGTTTCAAAAAACTAGGAGACTCGATGGCGTTTGTGATGTTCAGCCTTCTGGCTGAGTTTTCCAAATTTTCTCCCATGCGATACGCAAACGCGGGGTAGTTCCCCTAAAAGGCCCGCCCGCCCCCGGAAGGCACTGCCTTCCTTTTTCAGCGACACGGAGCCAAGTTAAACTTCTACCTACGGATGATCCATCACAACAGAAGCTTGCCCCCCTTTCTTATTCCTCCTTCTATACACCACACGGGTTCGTGTATTTGGTCTAGATGTTGCTGTCTACCAAGTGGGATAAGAAAAAATAATTACACTTAAATAATTCAAATATGATGGCGGAAAAACATATCTTAAAAATACTAACGTATTCAGAATTATAGAATTTTATAAATTTAAATGAATTAAATGGCCCAAGAGTGGACAAAATTTCAGAATTATTACAGGAATCCATACAAAAGGGTTTATAGACATTTAAATTTTAAATTACACTTTTCCAATATTAAATTATAAATATATTTTGATATACAAGATTCGAATTACAATAATCGCAACAATAATTAAACAAATTACAATAAATATTTATTAAAACTTATAAAATTAATTTATTTAATTAAATCATTTAAATTTATTTAACTTACTTACAACTATTAAAATATTATTTATTAATTAATATTTATTTTATTTGATTGAAATTATATTTTTATTCAATCAAAAATGAATGAGAAGGAAATAGATTTTAAAGAAGAAAATTTGTTAGATATTCCTTTAATTAAATTCATAAAGAAAAAAAAAACACCCTGACGCAGAAAAGAAAAAGATTGAAATGAAAAACCGATTAAACTAAAAATGTTTTCTGTTAAGAGTTGCATGGCAATGACATAAGTTGAACGACTTTCCGCTTGGGTTTGGGTGTATTCAATTAAAGTTAATCAATCAAGGATGAATTTCCTGTTTCTGCATTAGTAGGTTAAAATTGAAGTGTTTTCAATGATTTAAAATTCACCGTGTTGATTTGGATTAATGGATGAGTATTTCCTTCCAGATATAAAATCTTGATTCTTTTTTTAACCTAAATTGATGTTTGGCAGCTTTCTGAAGGTTATACATCAATT
>BPLQ01012752.1:522555-534745 GCA_021605075.1 Caerostris darwini
AAAAAAAAAAGTAGGTGTTGACATTGAAAATTTTCGAAATTTTTTCTCTGTAACTGCTTGAATTTAATTGTTGTTTTTCGTATCATATTGTTAAGCTCTGGCGCTCGATACCGCAGGTTTCGGGTTCGAGTCCCGGCGGTGCCCTGGATGTTTGTAGTGGTTCGGAATCCACTTTAAAACCGTAGGTCCCGGTCTAACACGATCGTAGAGCGTTGTGGAGAGTGACATATTAAAAATAAGGAAAAAACTAACTGTTCATACATATAGTGATTAGGGGATTATAGTCTTTGTTGCTTCACATCCCCATATACCACTTCATTCATCATCATCATGTTGTTTAACTTTTATAAAAGTAAAATTTGATTGTTTAAGATACAAAACAACAAAAATAAAATTCAGATATATAGTATTTAAATCTTTTTCAGCAAACGTGATAGAGGAAGGTTCATAATATTAAAAGCTTCAAAAATATAGAGTAATTGAAAAATACCTGCTACAAATTTTAAAAATAAGTGAAGAACATCAAAATAAACTTTTTTGTCATGAAATATGGAACCGGAAATAACGCGTTGAAATAGTAGAGGGCACTTTTTACGTTTGTCAACATCTTAAAAAGGAACAATGCGTCATTTCCCTTTGGAAAATTTTACCAGCTTGAATAGCTACACGAATTCGGAACTTGCTGATTTGCAATACATCTGAAGAATATGACAGGTAATACAAATGGACAAGCTGTGCTAGAGTTACAAGGTGAATGATTTCCGATGAAACAACAACTTTGAATTTTTGAAAATTTATACCATAGAACAGCGGTTGTTTAAATGTTGATAGTCACTTCTATGAGCATTTAGTTTAAAAACAGCATTCATTAAAATGTTGTTAAATTTTATTTTGTATGTCTTTAATTTCCTCATTATTAGCCACTAGCACTACTTATTAGCACCAGCCTTTATTAGCCACTTAAAATCGTCATTTTGGGACATACATTCTATGACACAAAAGTTTATTTTACTTCCCTCTGCCAAAGAAAGGAAGAAATAAATTTTACTCTGGAATGCAAACTTGTTTAAACAAGCAAAAAATTGTAAATTAATTAACAAGAACAAACTAAAATGGGTGTGAACTTGATCGCAATCTACCAGAAACAATAGTAACAAACAAATAGATGTCAGCCATTAAAGCAAACAATATTTAATTAATAAATCTATTGTTCGTAAAACAATCGTACTCGCAACTAAATGGCCATAATTCATTGGTTCATAATAAAAATTATTTAAGCACAAGCAATTGTCAAATCAACTGTTGAGAAAAGCTCATCTCTTTAGGGACACTGACACATAAGTGTAATTATGTTTTAAATTAAAATTATTTTAACTCACGGATATAGAGAATTGTATAGGTCTGATGTACTACTCTTACATTTATTTACTATAACTTGCTGTAACTTACACACACACACACACTATATATATATTTTAAGGATTATATCTTTTAAAGATTAAATATTTTAAGGATATATTTATGTCTTTAGGATTAAATCTTTTTCACTTACCGCTTTTGTGCTTGATCGCTATAAAAAGTATGTGTATTAAATTTAGAATTTTGTTAAATATAAGTTTTTGTTTTTTATTATTGCCTTTCTAATATTATATTTTTATGCATAAATAAATTATATATATTATGCAACTGTTAGTATGTAGATGGCCTTATCCCACTATGCGGCTGTTGCGCAAATGGAGAAGAGATCAAGTGCAAAAGTGATTAGTGAAAAGGATTGATAATTTTCTTTAATTTTATTTTATATTTATTATTTTTAATATTTATTTTTTCTTTAATTTACATTTTTTTATGTTTGTGCCTGAAACGCTTGTTTACAAATATGTGTTCCTCCAAAAAAAAAAAACCCTACATCTTTTAATATATTATTCAGCAACAACTGCATTTAATTTGTTTACTGCAATTTTAATATAGAACCTTTTTTTTGATAAAAAAAAATATATATATAATAATGATAAAGCTATCAAGTTGTTAACAAAGGATCTGACTTTCCAGTAAGTAATGAAATAATAAAAAGGAATAAAAAAAATTCTGACATTTAAATGTTACTTTTTTTATTAATCTAAAGCTCGATCGTGTTCCCTATTTTAATCGTTTATCAAAATAAAAAAAAACTTTTAAAGAAATTATCTTAGTAAAAATTATTAATCGTCTTTTATTTCATGTTGAATATTTCTATTTTGGTATTCTTTGAATGTTTTTTGTAAGTATCACACATTTGGCAGAAAATGACGACTCCTTTTTTCTGCAATACGTCAGTTTTCATGTAGAACGTCAATCTTAGACAAATTACCCGCCCTAGAATAGAATATCATCATCCACGAAAACTTTAAACAGATTTTCATTGTTAGAAGATTGTTACCAGGAAAGCCGGCCATCTAATTAAACACATTGTAATCCCTTTGAATAACAAGGTCACCGATTCAAGCTGTTTTGTTCCTGAGCTTTCACCGAACATTCCATTTCCCCAAAATATCCCATTGTGTGTAAAAACTGGGAGTGAAATAAATATAATGTACATAACAACAGAGAGAGAGAGAAAAGAGCCGAAATTAGAAGAAGAGAACTGGCCACTTTCAGGGGCGGTTTCACCTTTTCCATTCTGTTCTTCTTTTCATTATTTCACATGTGTAATTACATCTGTTTCGATCATCATGTCGGGATAAAAAAGCGTGCTTTTTCGGTCAGCAACCCTTCCAGGCTTTGTTGACGCTCCGGGCGGATGTTAATCGGTAAAAAAAATAAATAAATGGCAAGATTCTGACACGCGCTTCATGATTGCCACTTCTAGAATCTCAATTCGTCTCTTGTGTTCTGAATCAGGATTGCTTTTTTGACATATTTTTAAAATTCAGATGAAGTGGCAAATTAAATTTTATCCATGCAAAGAGTGCAAACTAAGATGGAGGGGAAAGAAACCTTAATCATCTTCTGCTGACGATAAAATATAAGATCCACAATGTATCTAATTAAATAATAATCAAATATAGTAATCAATAACTATAAATAAATAATAATAATCAATAATAATAATAATAATAATAATAATTTTTTTAATAAATTAGCTGCGATTTGCGATCATTAGGTACATTGAGGACTAATTTCCAAGAAGGAAAAGACTAATTTCAAGGCTAGTTTTCAAGATTCGTTTCTTTAAAATCTTATTTACAAATTTGACACAAGAATATTGTAAATAAGATTTTTGATATTTAATTCCAAAAATGATTACATATTTTACAAATGGCAAGATTCTGACACGCGCTTCATGATTGCCACTTCTAGGATCTCATTTAATTTCTTCTGACAAATTAGTGTTCTGAAACAGAACTGCTTTTTTGACATATTTTTAAAATTCAGATGAAATGACAAATTAAAATTTACCCATGCAAAGAGTGCAAACTAAGATAGAGAGGGAAAAAAAAAATTCCTTATCTTCTGTTGATGATAGAATATGATGTCTTCAAAATATCTAATGAAATAATAATCAAATCGCAGTTTTTTTTAAATAAATAAGCTGCAATTTGATTATTATTTCATTAGATACATTGAGGACTAATTTCCAAGAAGTAAAAGACTAATTTCAAGACTAATTTTCAAGATTCATTTTTTTTTTTAGATTCTTATTTACGAATTTGACACAAGAATTTCGTAAATAAGATTATTGTCGCTTTTAATTCCAAAAATGGTTACACATTTTTATAAATCTATGTGTTCTAAAAGGATATTTTAATAAAAAAAATTTTCATCTCATCGTGCTTTTTCGGTCAGTCAACCTTCCAGGCTTTGTTGACTGTTTGGGCGGATGTTAATCGTGAAAAAAAATGGCAAAACTCTCAGACGCGCTTCATGACTGCCACTTATAGAATCTCAATTTCTCTTGTGTTCTGAATCAGCACTGCTTTTTTGACATATTTTTCAAATTCAGATGAAGTGACAAATTAAATTTTAGCCATGCAAAAAGAGGAAATTAAGATGGAGGAGGAAAAAAAGTTAACCATTTTCTATTAATGATAGAATATGAGGTCCTCAATATATCTAATGAAATAAGAATGAAATTTTAGTTTATTTATTAATAAAGCTACGTTTTGATTATTATTTCATTAGATACATTGACGACTAATTATCAAGAAGGAAAAGACTAATTTTCAAGATTTATTTGTTTAAAATTTTATTTACGAATTTGCCAGAAGAATTTCGTAAATAAGATTCTTGGGGCCTTTGATTCCAAAAAACATTTCCCATTTTCATAAATGTATGTGTTCTAAAAGGATATTTTGATAATAAATGTTTTTTGTTTTCGTATGAGATAAAAGCAATTTTTATTTAAAAATTACAAAGCGTATCATTATTAAAAAATTAAGAGATTTTAATACATTTAATAAAGCACAGAATTTAACAAAAGTAATTAATAAATTGTGTTGTTCCTTATCCCACTTGGTAGACAGCAACATCTAAACCAAGTTCAAGAACGCGTGTGGTCTCACGGAAGGAGGAAAAGGGGAGGGGGGGGCAGCATCTGGAGCAACCATGCATAGAAGTCTGACTTGGCTCCATCAAAAAAAGAGGGTAAAGAAAGGAGGGTAGTGCCTTCCGGTAGGATTTTTATGGGGAACTATCAGTATTTACGTATCGTACGGGAAAAAACTCCCACTAGGTAGGGCATGACGTTGAACATGACAAACGCCATAGAGACTCCTCGTTATTTGAAACAGTTTCTACAACAGCCGCCAGTAGATTGAACCTCCGCCCTAATGCTCACCAGAGGCACGTGTAACCCTTCAGCCACTAGTAGGGTAAAATAGATTTTAATACATTTAATAGAAAAGAACAGAATTTAGCAAAAATGTATAATAAATTGCTTTTCTACTTAATAAGGGTTATATTTTCAAATCTACAGTTTTATCTTTAATTACATTCTCAAATATCATTTTTTTTGCAATAAAATTATTCACGTTATAAAAATAAATACTGATTTAGCCTTAATATCTGACATACAATTAACTGAAATCTATTTTTAAGTCTTATGTAAATAAAAACTAATTTTCTCATGAAATAAAAACAATTGAGGAACACAAACAATAAAATCCAGAATAACTTAACAGCAAACACTATCCATTTCGTACCTTGAATTTCATGCTCAATTTGAATTAGCTTTTCCCAAATTACGCGGAAAAAAAATACCATAAAATAATAAAAAACTAAATTAGAATAGAACGTGTAAGATCTTTAATCCTTGAACTAATTTGAAAGAAAAGGGCTTCTACGGCATTATGCGATTGGCATTAAATTTGTTTTGCGATTGGTACCACGGCAATCATTTACATTCTTATGGCTACCAGAAAAGTGTTATTTTCGAAGTCGATGTTAAACTGCATGCCTAACTTCGTGATGAAGGGGAAAAAATTAAGATATTCAGAGTGATAGCTAAAAATATAAATCTTCTTTTGGAAGTTCAGATGGGCAATTACATGTACTACATGCACGGAATATTCATCGGGTTTAATGGACCTGGCTACAAGTTTCGGAAAGGTGTTCTTGCCGTGTTGTTCTGATATACATGAACCAACGAACGATCGCGTGCTTTGATATGGATGTTATTAATTAAGCACAGTGCATTTTCAGTAAAAATATTTTTTTTTCTAAACAAGCAATTATTAGTTCTGTAAATGGTGTTGAAGTGTTACAATGAGGAATTAAAAGGTCATAAATTTTCATTATGAGATTTTGAAGAAAAAAAATTGAACTTAGATATAGAGGAAAAATTAGTTAGGATTAGAAATTTGTCTTTGAAAAATGGTATTTATATTTTGTGAGATATCGTAAAGTACCTGAATATTTTTTTTTGTTAAATAGCATTACTGTTTGAAAAAAAAATGTGAAGGACTAGGAGAAAAGCATATTTAGCATATTTTGTTGTTGTTGTTGTTATAGACAGATATTAATATTTTGAAAAAACTACAGAAGAACGCGCCTTAGACAGGGATAAAATTACTTATCATTAAAAATTATTTTTTGTAAAATTAAATTGATGTTTTTAAAAAAAAATGTGAAGTATTCTTAGACAGGCGGAAAAAAAAACCATCTTAGCATATTTTGTTGTTGTTATCGTTTTTGCAGAATCATTAATATTTTCAAAAGAAACTACAGAAGAAGCTTCTTAGACAGGTTCTAATGTGTAAAATTACTTATCATTAGAAAATTTTTTTTTTGTGAAATTAATACTTTGAAAAAAAATGTGAAGTACTCTCTGACAGGTTTGAGAACTCACAGCTTTATTAACACATGCGCAAGCACCACACACATACAAATACACTATTCAACACATTTAGAGACAGAAAATTATGGAATCATTAAAGAATTCCACTTCTAGGTCTAAAACCCGTTACTCAACTACGAGCAGGATGAGTGAAATATACTTTCTCTTCAGATGAGAGTCTGTAGGCCAACTAATATGCAAGGCTGAGTTAAATATATTTCCTTTCGTGGTGAGAGACTGTAAACTAAACGTTTCTCAATAAAAGTCTGAAGTCCAATTGACCATTTATCTTCAATGCCACGGGAACGCTCTTGCTAGTGTGTAGGAGGAAGTACGGTTACAACGCTTTAATTTCATTTTAAATTGAATTAAAAAATTATTCTTATTTTAACGTGTTTAATTTTTTTCAAGTTATAAAAGCTATCAACACCATTTAATTTATTTTAGTTATCTAATCAAACAAATATCAACAAACTTAATTTCGTGGCGTTGTACATTTATCGAGCTTTCTTTTGAAACGCTGTAGGAATATAAACAGCAAACTATTTCCGAAGCATACATAGCAATTACTTTTTCTACTTTTATTATTCATAAATAAAATAAAAATCGACATGCATAAATTTTTAAGAGATCTACAAATTACAATTATTTGATGTTTCTAGATTTTTGCAGTGATTATTCATAATAAATGATGGGAACAATTCAGAAAACATTTTTTTTCGAACGGAGAGATGCGATTTCATTGTTCTGCGCTCTGACTGGCATAATGGACGCCATACTAAACGTCACAAATCACAGATTTTATTAAGGAAGTAAAATTTATTTTATAGGAAAATAAAAAGAAATTCAAACTCAAACCGAGCAAATAACTAAAAAAAATAAGCAATAATAAGTAGTTGTTTAATAGAGGAAATAAGTTGTTGAAGGCAGTGGGAAATAGGAAACAAGCAATTTAAATAAAAATAATTAAAATAGAATCATTCAATGTTAATAGCATTGATAGAAACAAGTTTATATTTAGTTTTTTAAGCATCAAATACTTTTTCAGATAGCTTTTTATAAATAGCTGTATTTACAAGTTTTTTTTATAAACAAAGTAATAATGTAATTGGTAAGTCGTTTTTATCTAAATGCCATTTAAATTTTAATAAATACTATTTCGTATTATTAATATGATTTTATGGTCGTATTTTTTATTTTTTTTTTAAAGATGTAAACTTTTAAGTAGAATTGTGATTTGATTTATCAAATTACTTTCAAGTATGTTAAATATTGTTAATTCTTAAGTAAAAGTTTATATACAGCAGCTCGACAAATATATATTTAGATATAAATTCAACAAAGGAGCCCAATGGCCGAGTGACTAGCACCACAGGTTTCGGGTACGAATCCCAGCGGTGTAGTGGTCCGGAATCCACTTTAAAACTTAAGTCTGGTCTAATATGACTGTAGAGCGTTGGGCGTACTGCTATAACCCTACCCTTAAGAAAAAAGAAAATATCTGTTGTCCTGTCATCTGCCAGTAGGCAGATGGCCTTGGCCCACCACGGGGAAGTTGCTCCAATGACTAAGAGAAGAATTGTAATAGCTTGAATAGTTTGAGTGAATTTTGATAAAAATAAATGTTATTTAACTTTTTGAAACGGCAAACACTTTGTAACTCTAAGCAATTTTAGAATTTCTTTCAAATAAATATTTTGCCTGTCTAAAATGCGAAGTTTATAAAATCATTTACATAAAACTGAATGTTATGAAAATTATTTATTGTACAATTTATTCAATAATTTAAAAGATTAATTGCACTTGTGAATAATAATACAGTTTTAAATGTTTCATTGAATATTCGACACATTCAGAAACTTTTAAAAGAAAAATAGAAGTTAAATTTAGTTCTTATACTGGCAGCATTGCTGCAGTCATTGCTTTCAGAAACGTGCAGATGATATTGACAATATTGACCACTGATCAGAAAAATTACAAAGGCTCCCGCTGGACGTACAGAAGCAGGCCAGGATCCAAATTGGTAGATTGGATTTGAAGATTTTACCGAATGAATTTCTAAAAACAGAATCAGCTCTTTGGAGGTAGGTACAGTCGAGAAAGACCTAGAGCTGCAAGTGTTGCAGACGACAACTATTTACAGCTGAATGCAAGAAACTACAGGAAGGAGAGTTGTATGCGTGATGTACAGCATTGTGTACCCTCATCACACCGCGGCACCAAAATGAAAGATTTAATCGGCAAGTGTTATGAGCTGCAAATCATTAAAGGTTTGCACTCTTTTCTGCTGAATTTATAGCAATTCGTATATTATATTGGCAAAGTTCGCAAGACTCATGAAGATTTTTGGTCTAACAGGAACCCACTATTATTCCAATTATATCCAAGTCACCCAGATTTGGTGGGTTTGATTGTAGTTCGATTGTGTAAACACGTATCTCTTTGGTTTGATTTGTCGCTCTTCGATCATTTTTTGCACACTTTAGGTTAATTAGACCGGGGCCTACCATTTAACGTGGATTCCGAACCACTAACAAACATTTACGTCCCTGCCAGGATTCGAATCTGAAGCTTGTAGCACCAAATGCCAGAGCGCTACCCAATTGGACATCAGACCCTCTCGTATCTCTTTGGATGCCCGTACTGACTTGTATATTGTTCCCAGAGACACCATTACCACTCCAATTATTCATCCTTATCCTGGCACCGTTGGGGACGCTTTTATCCTACATGACGATAATATGCTACATGCTAATATGCTATGAGCTCTGCCGGTGGTGAATTACCTTCGTGAGGAGACTTTTTTGCATATGGGTTGGCCAGCATGTTCTCCAGACTTACACCCAATTTATTATACTCGGGATGTTCTAGGTAAACATATTGTTTCACTTTTTACCCATATTATCTTTCGGCATCTTTGAACAGCCTTGACACAGCAATGGGGTTTACAATCAATTGAGTTAATTAGTAACATTCTTTTGAGATTGGAACTTGTCATCAACTTTCAAGTTTGAAATTTTCTTATCTTTCGGAAACCAGTGTATTATAAATACTCTTTGATTATAAAAACAAGTAATTTAGATCAATAATGTTTACATTAAATGTTAATTTATACAGGAAATGGAGGAACATCTGCGTTTAATGCTTTTATTTAAAAATCTAAGAAACATAAGTACATTTTGTGATCAATAATGTTATCTATGTTAGTTTGGCCTGGTATTTGAGGATTTATCAAATAACAAGATTAACAACTGTGCTGAATTTTTTTTCTAAATTTTTTTTTCCATGGTTGATTAAGATATTCAAGAGAATTAAATATTTATCATGTTTTTTCATAAGCGCATGCATGCATGGTGGAAATATGATTCGTTTGGTCAAAGCTAAATCGAATTTATATTTATTCATTAATTGTTCTTTAGTTAAATGATGAATGTTTTATTTACAAAGTAAGTAAAGAATTACAAAGTAAGGCGAAAATAGCTTAGTAAGCCTCAAATTCTTTACAAATTAAGTAAAGAATTTGAGTATGTGATGATAGCACATCGATTTAATAACTATTTATTGTTTTTACTGCGATCTAGTGTAAAAGCTAATAGTTGATCGGTTTTTATTTACAGATTTATTTATTTATTATTATTATTTTTTGTAATCATGCCTGAAAGCATATACTTACAAATATAGGTTGATCCTAATAGGCTTTCCAATTCCAAAGCATTATTTAACAACGATCACATCTAGTTTATTTAGCACAATTTTAAAATGGAAAATGTGTTGGACAATAAATATAATAAAGACAAAAAAATAAATAAATAAATAATGTATGTAGGATTCTGCATCCGAGCTAACACACATTATTTACAAAAATTCTGACCTTCTGGTTTGCAATAAATTAGAAAACATTGAATTAAATATTTCATAGTGTTTAAATATTTATTTGTTATTAAAATTTAACTGGGCCATGAACGGTTTTTGAATATTCCATCAAAATCTGAAAATCTTTCAAAAACTTGCCAATTTAAACACAATGGCACTAAATAAACAGCTTGTTCCAGGGTAATTTAAAATGTTTTTTTTTTTTTTTTGATTAAAATGAAGGGGGGGGGAAAGAAAAGTTAGCTTTAAATAGTTTGTCTCACACGAGAGTTATATATACTATAAAGTCAACTATATTGACAAAAGAAATAAGTTGTGGCGAACGTCTTCTGACAGTTAAAGCAGACAAATTCAATAAGAGGAACGTCTTTTGCCATCCCATGATGCCTTGTTAAAACGTCACTGCTTGACGCGTTGCCACTTTAATAGTCTCTGAGTAATAACAATGAAATTGGTACAATGCTATGTCATCAGTTTATTACATAATTTTATTTCTTAAAATAAAATGGACATTTTAGAAAGTGGACAGTGGTCTGTACATCTTTTCTCTATTGTAATTTATATGAAATAGAAAATTTGCTTAACATCGCTTAATTTTATAAATGACATATATAGACAAAAGGAATAGGTTGTGGCGAACGTCTCTGTCAGTTAAAGCAGATATTTCAATAAGAGGAACGTCTTCTGCCATCCCAAGATGCTTTGTTGAAACGTCACAGCATGACGCGTTGCCATTTTATTAATCTCAGAGTAGAAACAATGAAATTGACGCGATTCCATGTCAGGAGTTTGTTATACAACTACATTTTTTAAAATAAAATGGACATATTAGAAAGTCCGAGCATCTCTTCTCTATTGTAATTTATATGAAATAGAAAATTTAAATGCTTAACATCACTTAATTTTATAACTGACATATATTGACAAAAAGAATAGGTTATGGTGAACGTCTTCTGTCAGCTAAAGCAGGTAATTCAATAAGAGGAACGTCTTCTGCCATACCGTGATGCCTTGTTGAAACGTCACAACTTGACGTGATGCCATTTTAATAGTCTCAGAATAGAAACAATGAAATTGGCTCGATGCTATGTCAGTAGTTTGTTATACAATTGCATTTTTTAAAATAAAAGGTACATATTAGAAAGTGGAATGTACATCTATTTTCTACTGTAATTTATATGAAATAGAAAATTTGCTTAACATCGCTTAATTTTCTAAATTACATATATTGACAAAAGAAACAGGTTGTGGTGAACGTCTTCTGACAGTTAAAGCAGATAATTTAATAAGAGGTACGTCTTCTGCCCTCCCATGATGCCTTTTTGAAGCGTCACAGCTTGAAGCGTTGCCATTTTTATAGTCTCAGAGTAATAACAATGAAATTGGCTCGATGCTATGTCAACAGTTTGTTATACAATTGCATTATTTAAAATGCAATGAACATATTATGAAGCGGACACTTGTCTGTACATCTCTTCTCTATTGTAATTTATATGAAATTTATAGAAAATTGAGTTATCATTTTAACTTAATTTTATAAATGACAAATATTGACAAAAGGAATAGGTTGTGGGGAACTTCATCTATCAGTTAAAGCAGATAATTCAATAAGAGGAACATCTTCTGCCATCCCATGATGCCTTCAAACGTCACAGCTTGACATGTT
The DNA here is from genome assembly GCA_021605075.1 of Caerostris darwini. Lineage (NCBI taxonomy): Eukaryota > Metazoa > Arthropoda > Arachnida > Araneae > Araneidae > Caerostris > Caerostris darwini. The sequence goes on from BPLQ01012752.1 coordinate 534,408, forward strand.
GCCAATTTAATAGTTTCCGAGTAGAAACAATGGAATTGGCACTACGCCAAGTCAGCAGTTTGTTATACAATTGCATTTTTTTTAAATAAGATGGACATATTATGAAGAGGACCGTGGTCTGTACCATCTCTTCTCTATTGTAATTTATATGAAGTAGAAAATTGGCTTAATATTAAAAATGATATATATTGACAAAAGGAATAGGTTATGGTGAACGTCTTCTGTCATTTAAAGAAGATCATTCAATAAGAGAAACGTCTTCTGTCATACCATGATGCCTTGTTCAAACGTCGCCGATTGATGCGTTGCCATTTTAATAGTCTCAGAATAGAAACAAT
>BPLQ01012752.1:534755-553116 GCA_021605075.1 Caerostris darwini
GGCGAATGTCTTCTGTCAGTTAAAGCAGATAATTCAGTAAGAGGAACGTCTTCTGCAATCCCATGATTCCTTGTTGAAACTACACAGCTTGTAGTGTTGCCATTTTCTTAGTTTCCGAGTAGAAACAATGAAATTGGCGCGATGCTATGTCAGCAGTTTATTATACAATTACATTTTTTAAAATAATTGGCATATTTTGAAGCGGACAGTTAATTTTATAAACATACGTTAAAAAGCAGAATTAAATGAAAAGAATTCATCAAAAATAAACAAGAAAAACTATTGCACTTGCACCACAACAAGTACCTGAACGGTCGAAAGAATGTTTGCCTGATCATGAAATAGGAAAAAACGTCGATAGTCGTGCGGTAATAATAATTTTCTTCTTTTTCTTCTTCTTCATTCCATATTTTTTTCCAGTGGGCAATTAATTGGTTGTTTACCTTTAAAAAAAAAGAGGAATGTAATCCGTATCCTTAATGTCAAGGTTCTTGAGAAGGACGCCGCGTAGAGATGAGGTGATTGCCCCTTTCGTGGTGGAAAAAAAAGGCTCGGAATTCGGTAATTGAATCAAATCTCTTTGCCCATCATAATTCGTTCTGTCCATTTATTTAGCCGGCTCGCTCACACTCGAGATTTATCTTTTGGATGTCACAAGGTCTATCTTGAAGGATTAACATACCTCCAGAAAAGTTATGCAGTTGCCTTATAATGGGAAATAAGCAAGTTAATGAAAGTGGGGGAAAAAAATTATATGTTTTGAACTGATGATCTTTTGTGGCGTTAATGATATAATGAGACAGGATTTATCGGATGCGTTATTATATTTCGTGCCGTGTCAAAATATAATAGAAGATATCTAATCCGAAACTAATGGAATTTAATGACACCGTAAACATCCCCAACAACAAAAGTTGTTCTATTGTGAAGAAAAGCAATGCTCAAGCAAGCAAATTAAATAATAAATTCTTCATGTCTTTTTTTTAGATATTTTTATAGAAATTTCATTTTCATTGAAATTTTATTAATGAATTAACAACAAGAGGGTGCCTGAATGGCCGAGTGTCTAGCGCTCGGTTCCGCAGGTTTCGGATTGGCGGTGCCATGAATGTTTGTAGTGGTTCGTAATCCCCTTTAAACCGTAGGTCTCAGTCTAATGTGACTGTAGAGCGTTAGGAATAAGGCTGACAACCCTACCTCGTAAAAAGAAATCATCTCATGTTTTGGAACCTGCCAGTAGGCAGGCGACAAATATGAGGTCAACATGGGGCTATTGCGCCATTGAAGAAGGAATGCATAACAACATCTAAATTTATTTCTAACCTTATTTCTGCCCGAAGCATCGCTCAATGGCAACGCGTGCAGCTGGTGAGCATTAGGACTGAAGGTCTATCCGCTGGAGGCTTTGATGTGGGTAGTTCACCCCCAAAGTTCCCTTCTTCAGCGACAAGTCAGACTTCTTTCTACAGTTGCTTTATCATAATAGAGGCTCCTCCCGCCCTTCCCTCTTTTCATGAGAACATACGGGTTCATGGACGTAGCCTAGATGTTGTTGTCGACCAAGTGGGATAAAAAAACAACAAAATTTATTTCTTTTTCTATGCTCTTTTTCTATTTTCTATTTCTATTTCTGTTTAAAAAAAAAAAACGAAATGTTCGGCCTACTCGACTTCATAGAAGTGAAGTGTAACGATTTCTTCTAAACATTGACAGTGAACTTGCAGCAAAAGAAATGCCACTTCCTCAAAATATTTACTACTAAATTACAAACAAGGAAAATAGTAAACTATAAACAGAGAGAGTAATTAGGATGGATTGCCTTAATCAATCTGGGATTTAATCAATTTAGTCAGACACTCCAATTAAAAGCCAAAAAGAAAGGGGATCAAGTGAAAGCAAAAACAACAGACATCCACTTGAAGATGGATAGTCGGCCTAGATATCTTGGTGAGGAACTGACGATGATGAAATTCACGACGGCAGAGGATGATGAGGCCTATTCCGATGGAAATGACCCTATTCTGCTTGTTAATGGGGCTATTAAAGTCACTGAACTTGATTCTCCGTCACTGCGACACCCTCAACAGAACCGTTCAACAAGGTCACTCGGAAAAGTACAGAAACCATTGTCTCTGGCGAGTTGTGGGAGATGATGACCGATATATTAAGAGAGATCGAATCTCAGGAAGAGACTAGGAAGATTTTTTAATCGAAATTCAAAACTTTCTCATTGTTCGATTCTTTCGAACGAACGAGGAAGCTTGAATTTTTAATTAAGGTTCTGCATGTGTGTGTTTGTAATGGGTTAGACAGGTTTGCAAAAAAAAAGAGAGAGGAAAATGGGTTATCCATCTGAAATTCATGAAATTGATTGAAATCGTGTCCATTAAAACAATGGATTCTCGAAATAAGGTGTAAAAAAAAAATACAGCAACTAAGAATTAAAATTAAATACGTCGTACAACTGTGCATATTACAGTAAATTAAGCTTATAAGGAAAATAATATAAAATTGTGTTCAATAGTATAAACATAAAATAAAATATATAATACATATATAAAATTAATGTTATATAATATAGATGTATTTATTATCATCATCGGTTGCGCAACAGCCCATGTTGGGCCAAAGCTGTCTGCCCACTGGCAGATTTCGAGGTGTGAGATGCTTTCTTTTTACGTTATGGGTTGTCAGAACTATGCCAAACAGCCATATTATACCGGAACCTACTGTTTAAAGGGGATTCCAAACATTCATAGCACCACCGGGATTTGAACCAGAAACCTGTGGTACCGAGTGCCAGAACGTTAGTCCCTAGGCCATCAGGCACCAATGCATTTATATTTTATATAATTTTATATTTTTATATTTATATTATTGTTTATTTATTATTATATTATTTATTTTAAATTATTATTATTATTTAATATGTTTTATGAATTTTATATTTTATATAAAATAAATATAGTAAAATATAAAACATTAAATATAAGAGTATGGAAAAAAAAAGAGAAGAAAACGGGTTATCCATCTGAAATTCATGAAATTGATTGAAATCGTGCCCATTAAAACAATGGACGCTTGAAATAAGTTGTAAAAAATACAGCAACTATGAATTGAAATTAAAAACATCGAACATTGGTGGCATTTTACAGTAAATTAAGCTTATAAGAAAAGTAATAAAAAAAACTTGTGTTAAGTAATATAAAATATAATCAAACATATCATCATTCATCAGCGGCGCAACAGCTCCATGATGGGGCAAGGCCATCTGCCCGCTGGCAGATTTTGAGACAAGAGTGTTTTTTTACGGAGTAGGGTTGTCATCCCTTACGTCCAATGCTCTATAGTCATATTAAACCAGGACCTATGGTTTAAAATGGATTCTGAACCACTACAAACATCCATGGCACCGAGCACCAGAGTGTTAGTCACTCAGCCATCAGGCTCCAATAAAATTTATAATACGTATATAATATAAAATAAATAAATAAATGTTATGCATATAAATGTATTTATAATTTCATATTTTTTATATTTATACTATTATTATTTATTATTTATTTATAATTACATTATTTATTTTGTATGTTTTATAAATTTTATATAAAATAAATGTTATATAAATCAAAATATAAAATGTATAAATCATAAAATATTAAACTGTTTTCGGGAGGTAGGTTTTTCGTGTCCTTGACAACTTTCAATTTTGGACGTGTTTCACCAAAATCTGTAATTTTTTTGAAAAATATTTCACGGGCTTTTTCATACATAATATTTATTTATATATATTTTTCTTCTTTTAAAAAGAAGTTATAAATCAGTTTTGCACAAAAATAAAAATAAAGTTTTTGAACAGATCATTAATCAGATAATAAATGGAAAATGATAGTTGTTGTAATAATATATATTTTTTTAAAACTACACAAATTATCTAGTTAAGATAAAACTGAAACAAAATAATTGAGTAATTATTAAATAATTTTATGTGTAACCTGTACGTGACACTAGCCGAATACAAAATTTTTTTTGAATTATGTTTCATTTTTATATTTTTTATGGAAGGAAAAGAACTTAAATGCTACTAAAACAAATAAGTTAAAAAAATAAGACATTTTCCTATTTATGTAGCATTCTTTACGTATTTTTTAATACTATTAATTTTTAAATTCTCTTCGAATTAAGTACGATAATATATCCTAGAAATAAGATACTAAGAAAATAATTTGATGGAAGTCTTTGTGTAATGCACATGAAAAAGTGATGCTTTAATATCATAAAATTAAAAATGTCCTTTCCATTTTTCTTGATATTCGCTTTCTTCTACAAATTTCATTTATCCAAAGGAAAAGGAGTGTATTCATATTAGGATACACTCCTTTACTCATATTAGGATAAATATGTTAACAAAAATTATAAATTTTCAGTATTTGAAACAGTAAGCAAGAATACTAATACTTTGTCTTTGTTAACTTGAGTTCTGCACAGACTCGTGGAGACAACGGTTCGTATATACTCAATGCAATTTAACGGAGAGCAAATGTACACACATACATATATATACAAGTGCGTGTGTGTAACAATACCTATTTTGCTCTACAAATTCGGTATTCCAAATTCAGTTGATACACTTACCCCTATGGCACTCAATCAGCATTAACCAGACCACTTTCAGTGATCTGTATATAATTGATTCGCTTTGACCCAGATAGGAAGAAATTTTCAAAGCTAGTGCTTATTGCTGTCCATTGGTTATTCCGATCTCGTTCCCAACTCTGTAAATATAGTTATCCTTATAATAAATAAACTGTGTAATCAGTCTTATTATTTCAAATTCATGAGAAAGCCACTTGGTATACTCTATATCTTCCGTACTTCTTATATATACAATACGATTTATATATGATTAAAATACGAATAAAGAATTTTATTCTTAATAAATTCCAAGCAGCCAAGTGCCAAATTGATTAGCCAAATAATTTTTTTAATAATATATCGTTTTTATATTCATGCCTAAAAATTTTAGTTCGCAAATATATTTGACCCAAACAATTATGCGCATTTTAGTGCATTATATAGCAACAAGTACATCTACTTTTTTGAGTGCAATTTTAAAATAGAATAAGTTATTTGCAATACATATACTGTAATAAAGCAAACATTACGTGATATGGATTCTTCCTCCGGGTTACCCCTGTTGTTAAATTAACATCTGTATGATGATGAATAATAAAATAGAAGTATCAGGTTGGTAAGAAAACTATGTCGTTTTTTTGAGGAAATTTAAATTTCTAATATTTAAGCTCTTAAGTGAAATTAATTAATTAAATATTGACCAATGTTTTCTATTATCTTCCTCCATCTATCAACAATGTCATTTACGCCTTATGTATAAAAGATCATATCCTTATAAGCCAGGAAATCTACCATTGCCCTCTGAATATTCTGAAAATTTCCAAAATGTTTTCCCTTAAGAAAATTTTGCATCGAGAGGAACAAACGGTAGTCAAATGGTGTCAAGTCAGATGAGTACGGTGGATGTGATAAAATTTCATAACCAAGAACCTTAATCTTCTCCTTTGTCCTTAAAGAAAAGTGAGACCTGCATTGTCATGTTAGAAGACAACATCTTTTTGGTTATACAGTGCTGGATGAAGTTCAAGTATTTTTGTATGCAGTGGGCTTATATAATCACATTATAAGTTTGTTACGACAGTATGATCTTGTTGCAACAGTTCCTAGTGGATAGGATCTCGACAATCTCACCGAATGCAAAGCATTTGCTTTTTTTGGTGCAAATTGACCTTCGCGTGTAGAAGACTAACTGCCTGGCATTGTCTTGGTTCTTTTCCTCACTGCACTGTCATACACAATCCACTTTTCGTTACCAGTAACCAGGCAATCTAAGAATTGTTCATATTGTTGTCGAGCAAGCAATAGAAATTCGATCCCCCATTTTTTTTCAATTTTCAATTGTTATGTGGATAGCATTTAATTTATCCCCAATCTTCCTCGTAGCCAATAGAGGTTCATTACTCACTAAAGCCCTCAGAACGTCGTCATCAAGCTCCTTTGGTCTTCAGGTGCGAGGATCATCTTGAAGCTCCAGTCCCTTGATCTGAATTTTTCAAATTATCTTTGGACCTTACGCACTTTAATTTTAGAGGATCCAAAGACAAAACACAAATTTTTATGAACTTCCGTCGCATTATGACCAAAATTGGTATATTCTTAAAGCATAGAATGCATAAAATGAAGTTTTTCTTCATCCATCCGAAAACACTATTTCGCAAATTTCAATGATTAAAAATATATATACTGTAATATATATGTAAATATATATTCTTACTAGAAGACCCGGCCACGCGTTGCTGTGGCTTTCTTCTATTTCGTTCAATTATTAGATACTATAAATGGTATTGTTAAGGAAGTGATTGGCAAAGAATGATGAAAAGATCAAATTAAGCTTCAACGAATAGAAAATGTTTAATTTTTATTAATTTAATGAATGAGGTAGATAATGTTGATTTTTAAGACTGTTTTATAATTATTTTACGTAATTTAATTTTTAATAATCATTACTTTCATTTAACTAAGAACTAAGCGATGAACAATATTTCTTGTTAGTCTGTCTTTCGTCAAAATAAATAAATTCGATGGTTTTCGAACACGTGAGCATGCAACATACAGCTAGCTGCCCATGGGAGAAACACGAATTCTGAGGTTAGATTTTTTTGGTGGTCTTTTACTGAAAATAATAATTGAAAAAATACAACACAATTAAAATAAAATCGGGATATAATAAGAAAAGACTTTAAAAAAAATTCACAATAAAATACAAATGCAAACGATCGTTTAAAATACACGAACACCTTCGAAGGAATTTTTTTGAAATTTTTTATCTTTGTACACATTTTTGGATTGAATGTATCTAAAAACTAATGATTTCACATAAAAAAAATTTCATTATTATTTTTTTTTTAATTTTTATAAGCTAAAATAAGGGTAAAAATGGCCAAAAATTGATACTGTTACAAAACCTGAAATCAAATCAATATTTCTTAAATTTCTAAGTTTGTATTTATTTGTACTAACATTTTACAGTGAATAGACCTCTGGTAAATTTATATCTTTATTATTTATCATTTTGTGCTAGTTTAAATGCTGTCGACACAAAATTCTTCCAAAATTTGCATGTAATTCCAAGTTTAACAATTAAAATAAAAAATATTTATGTAGCTATAATCATTTCAGAGGTCTATTCCCTGTAAATATTTATGAAAAATATAAATGCAAAGTTTTGTAGCATTTGGATCAAAATTACTTGCGCTATGGTGTTTCACATGAAAACAAAAAGCATAAAAATTCATTCTGAAAAAAAGCTAAAAACAACTTTTAATTAGATATATTACTTTTAAAAATGTTGTAAATATATTAAAATGCTATTGAATTATCAAGTTCATAGTCTTATTTATTAAAAAATATAGTTTTATTTTTCCTTAAAGCTGTAAATATTTTCTGAGCTTTGTTTTCAAAAAGTTAAAATTTGCTCGACAAAATTTTTTTTTACAACTTCCTGCTATTTATAAAGGCTTTTTAATATGAAATGACCTGAATTTAAAATATTTAGCCTTTTTGCAAGTGTTTTGATTAAATATATTCAAAACCTTTGAATTTCACATAAAAATATCAACTTTAACTATTTTTTATACAATTTATTCTTTAAAATATGGATAAACATTGCAAAAATGTGATATTGTTGCAAAACTTTATAATTCAAAAATAAATAAAACATGAATAGTTTTTTTCCTTTGCAAGTATTTTTATGCTGGGAATATCCTTATGTAGCTCATATACTGTTTTCAAATTTATATCTTAATTATTTATACATTTTTGTATGCTTAAAGTTTGTAGACACAATTTTTTTTTTACAAATTTACAAAAATTCTTAGTTTAAAAACTAAAATAAAAATAATTTATGAATTTAGGTTAAATTCCATGTTCTATTCCTTTCATACATTTAAAGAGAACTTTTACATGAAATTTCAAAGCATTTAGAACTGAAATATTTTTATTATGATCTTTTGAATGAATAAAAAATGCATAAAAATTCAAATAAGAAATAATTAAAACCAACTTTTAAATGTAAATAAAAACAAATGTACATATATAAAAATGTTATTGAGCTTTAAATTCTCCTTTATTAATATAAACACTTATTTATTTTTGTTTTCTTTAAATAACTTCCAAGTTAAAAGTACCATTTATCAATTTTTCTTCGACAATATTTAAATCACTCAAATTTATAACTCAAATTCTTTGTTTTCCAAATAACAAAAGTTTTTAAAATAAAATATCCTTGCTTTTCGACTTGCAACTATTATAATACCTTTTATAAAATTTTAATGTTATCATTATATCAAATAATTGCAGAGTTTACTTCATTTTCACACTTTTCAAAAAATCCTTAAAATTCATCATCTTTCTTTAAAATTATATTGTCTATATTATATGATCCTGCAGATCACATTTCATTTTAGAATTCTTAATCAAATAAAACACATGTTGACAAACTTTAAGCATAGAAAAGTTCAATGTTTTGATTCACAACTATAATGATAATCAAATCAGAAATATTGATAATCAAATCAGGTAATACTTACATACATTCGATTTATTTCGCATAGAAATAATATAAATTTTATATAATATAATTTTCACAAAATTTAAAGTAGCACATAAAACAATAATATTCAGAACATGAGAATTTTACGGTTATGTAGTACAGGCATCGAGACATGGCGCCATCTAAAAATAGTCATTATATTGTTCGAAAAATGAAACTACGAATTCCTCAAATTGCAGTATTGCAACCCTAAAGAAATTGGCGGAAAATTGGCGAAAATTCTGGGTTGCAAGATTGGCGCCTTCCTCAATGCTAGATTTTAACCGATTTTGCATTTAAATACAAAAAAAAATCTGAATAAAAACTATCCTATTTCTCAAGTTGGAACAAAACACACATTTTAAAAAAAAAAAAGTTAAAATCGGATGGTTAGTTTCGGAGTTCATCGCGAACAAACATCGTGACACGGGAATTATATATAATAGATATATAAACTGTAATATTAAAAATCAAAACTTAGAAATACTAACTTTCAATTAATACCAGAATCGTCTATATTTGCACAAAAGACAAGAAAATAATAATGAACATTTCAATCAGAGCAACAGAAAATAGACATAACTTTCTTACCAACTGAATAGAAAGATAGAAATTATTGAATGAAATATATTTTTAATATTTAAATATTTATATATTTAATTCATATTTAGATATATTCCTTATTTGGATATTTTTCGAGTTTATTACCTGTCCAAATCATTCTTCAAACACTGGAAAAATTATTAAAGGATAAAATTTCTAACAGAAATACAATTTCACTTTTTTACATTGTTTCCACATTGTTTTTCTAATGTAAATATACTTCAGACGGTAAAATTATTCTACAGAATAATTGTTTAGTAAAACTCTTCAAGAAATGTTAACCTAAAAAAGCCAATGTTAAGGGTTTTCTTTCTTTAATGTTATTGGGCTTCTTAGTTGGCTGATCCCAGGATATCAAGATGACAGTTCATTAAGCGTGAAGGTTCACAGACATGACCATCTCACTCTATCGGTGCCACTTTGTGATTTTTTTTATTTATTTCGCTTCTTATTAAGGACATTGTTTGCAAAAAGAAAAAAAAGTGGCACCCCTCAGTGAAGAGATAAAACGAATTACCGTGGCCTTCCTTCTCATTCCATAATGTACGTGAGCGGAATTGAGCCGAAGTCTTGTTATTATGAGAGCAACCAACGAAATACACGTGGATATCTACAAGTATTTCAAGGTGGGAAAAAAAACCATAAACTCTGACATGCATTTTGATTTAAAAAAAAAGGGGGGGTTTTTTTTTTGGAAAATAGAACTAGGATGTTGTATACTTTATCTATTCCAATACGATCATATTTTATGCTTCTATTCAATAAACTATGGCCTGCTCTCAGCCTAGTGATAACATGTACAACTAGCAGGGGACCACATCTCTACTTTCAGACACAAGAAGTTTCAATGGCTATTATAACAGCGTGTGTAAGCATCTCGCACCGACAGCTAGACAACTGGTTATCCCATATGATACACAAATGGGGACAGCTATCCCATGTCCTACCTTATGTGGATATACATATATATAAATACATAAGAGTCTGGTGACCAAGGGCCTTAGGTTTCCAGTTCCGGCGGTGACATGGATGGTTGTAGTGGTTCGGAATCCACTTTAAACCGCAGGTCCTGGTCTATAATGATTGCAGAGCGTTAGGCGCAGTATTGACAACCCTACTCCATAAAAAAGAAAAAATTCTGTTTCAAAATCTGTCAGTTAGCAGACGGCCTTGGTCCATCATGGGGCTGCTGCGCCACTGATGATAGTATATACACTGAAGTGACAAAAGTCATGGGATAGCAATATGCAAATTTTCAGATGGCAGTAGCATCGCGTAGAACAGGTATAAATGCGCAGTGCTTTCGCAGAGCTTTCATTTCGGTTCAAGTTATTCATGTGAAGAGGTTTTGACGTGATGATGACCGCACGACGGGAATTAACAGACTTTGAACGCGGAATGTTAGTTGGAGCTAGACGCATGGGTCATGCCATTTCGGAAATCGTTAGGGAATTCAACATTCCCAGATCCACTGTGTCAAGAGTGTGTCGAGAGTATGAAATTTCAGGCATAACATCCCACCATGGACAGCGCAGTGGTCGACCGCCTGCACTTAACGACCGAGACCGGCGACGTCTGCAAAGAGTCGTAAATTCTAACAGACAAGCAACACTGCGTCAAATAACAAGAGAATTCAATGTGGGACGTACAAGGGACTTGTCTGTTAGAACTGTGCCGAGAAATTTGGCTTTCTTGGGCTATTCCAGCAGAAGACCGACTCGAGTGCCTTTACTGACAGAACGACATCGCTTGCAGCGACTCTCGTGGGCACGTGAGCATATCGGTTGGTCCCTAGATGAATGGAAAACCGTGGCCTGGTCCGATGAGTCACGATTTCAGTTGGTAAGAGCTGATGGTAGGGTTCGAGTGTGGCGCAGACCCCACGAAGCCATGGACCCAAACTGTCAGTAAGGCACTGTTCAAGCTGGTGGTGGCTCCGTAATGGTGTGGGCTGTTTTTTCATGGCATGGACTTGGTCCTCTGGTGCGATTGGACCGAACATTGACTGGAAATGCTTATGTTCAGCTACTTGGAGATCACTTGCAGCCATTCATGGACTTCATGTACCCAAACAACGAGGGGATTTTTATGGATGACAATGCGCCATGTCACCGGGCCACAACTGTTCGCGATTGGTTTGAAGAACATTCTGGACAATTCCAACGAACGATCTGGCCACCTAGATCGCCCGACATGAATCCCATCGAGCATTTATGGGACATCATCGAGAGGTCTGTTCGTGACCAAAATCCTGCACCATCAACGCTTTCACAATTATGGACGTCTATCGAGACAGCATGGCTCAATATTCCTGCAGAAGACTTCCAACGACTTGTTGAGTCCATGCCACGTCGAGTTGCTGCACTTCGCCTGGCGAAAGGAGGGCCGACACGATATTAAGAGGTATCCCATGACTTTTGTCACTTCAGTGTATATATAAGAGAAATATGAACCCTACAGATGTACAACAACAAAGGTAAGCCTGTAAAACCTCTTGCCCACTTTACAAGTGGATCGGTTCGTCAAGGTCTGTCCTACTAATCACAGCAATTTGTGACATATATCCCCGACAGGCATTTGAAAAATTTGCAATCTAATCCTTGAATCCAATAGACAGACTTTACTACTTTTTGATTTATCATGCTCATCCTCAGATTAAACAAGGGCAATATTTGTTTGGCTCGTTTTCAGATTCAAATTTAGCATACATCAATTATAGAATTGTAAGACGTCTTCCATTTTGTCATAAGAACACATCAAATTCGAAATAATAATATTTTATATACTCATTAGCGAATTTAAATTATCAAAATTTATCAGAGATGTTCCGTCCTCGTTTTATTTTAGTTAATTCCTATGCTTCTGGATTCTATAGATTCACTTGTATTTCCCTGCTGTCATTTTAGTAATGAATTTTCATTTATTATACATTATAATGTACAGAAGAGGTCACATCTTTATCGAAATGACTAATTGCTGTTTCTTTAACTCTATTCATCTTCTTTAAATCCCACGACGAAAAATCTTGAGTAATGACAAGTTGTTGCGACACGTCTTTTATTTAAATATCACCTTCGAGGTTACAGATTAAAATCTTTTATTAGTGGTTACACATCAATGAATTTGTAATTATTGTCTGCTATAAAAAAAAAATCGATTTTTTTTAACTTTATCTTTAAGTTTAAAACTTTAAGAGCCTTAAAACTATTAGTAAGGGTATATAAGCACAATGTATGTGCATTATTGTTTATTATCATTTTACGTGCTCTACTAGTTATAATACTTTGATTATATTTACGCGAAGCAGTTGCATTTGTTATAATTTTTTTCGAAATCATGGATTAATCAAATTTAGTAAAATCACAATCCAATTTTATGCATTATATATCGATCAGCATGCAGCTTACATATAAAAAAGATTTGAGATGTATTACAAAATTATATTTACACAAACGGCAAACAGAAGATTGGTACAAAACGCCTCAATGTTAACCACAAAATTTTAAAATGAAATCTCTCGGTTGCTCGTAGCCCGTCGAAATGATACCTGATTTTTATATCATCTATAGCTAAACATATAAAGAGTTATGAATTACTAGCAATTATGACAAGCGGATTCAGTTCCTACATATTAGTACAACGTAGATTATTTACACATTGTACTAATGTACTAACGTTTAGCAGAGTTGGGTAGTATAGCGTATCCACATAAAATTCGACAACTTCTCAGAAGTTTGTCTATACATGGCATAACATCGAGTAACACCTACTCAGATTACAAATGACCAAGGGATAGAAATTTATTAAGTTTTGTAGTTACATAGTAAGTCAGTGAAGACATTTTATATCTATTTATAATGTTTTTTTACATAATTTTGCAAAGTGTCCAGCTATTGTTGCTATTTTATATCATAATTATACAAATTGTTATCATGGAGGATCAACCATGCATTCCCACAAAAAGTTATAAACTTGAATTAAAGTTAATAGATCCTCCTTTCAAGGACTGGTTGACTCTTACGTTAGACTTTGGACTTTGCACGTTTGTTATTTCTCGTTAGACTTTGGAACCTATAATGGGAGAAGGTTTTGTTTTGTTTTGTTTTGTTTGTCGCTCCCCGGTTTTCTTGTGTACACGAGGGTTAAACAGACCGGGACCTACAGTTTAAAACGGATTCCGAACCACTCACAAACATCCATGCCACCGCCAGAATTCGAACCTGGAGCCTGTGGTACCAAAGACCAGAGTGCTAGCCAATTGGCCATCAGGCCGCTAATGGGAGAGAGAGGAAGTGAAAAGGGGGTGTACAGAGTGTCTAGTGAAAGGTTCCAGGTAGTATAGAGGGTGCAAAGAACGAACTGGCTTAAATGAACTGCTTTTAAAAATTTTTTTTTCTTTCTAATGCAGCTGGCAAACACAGACAGCTTGGTCTTGGATGCCTTAAGGCAAGTGCTGCACAGACGTACTCACTTTGCATTACCCAGGGGGCGCGTATAACTTGAAGATAAGCCCCGGACGTGGAGTAACAATGCCCCCGCAACGCTCTACGATCATATTAGACCGGGACCTACTTTTTAAAGTGGATTCCGAACCACTACAAACAACCATCTTTTAAGATGATTTTGTAAATATTTGTTATATACTAATTGTATTTAGGGATCACAATTCTGCAGTGCTGTCGTAGCAAATTTTAATAAATATGACGGTTAAAAGTTCGGAATCATCATTTAAAGAAACAATGTTGTTTCAGCCATGAAACAACACTAAACCACACCCATTCCAGGCACTTAACTTGTAGTTACTCATGCAATACACAAACGCTACGGAATTTCTTAAAAATATACTAATTTATGCATTAAAAGTAATTCTATTTTCCATTTGAGGTATAATAACATTCTTTGCCGCTTCTACATAAGGCATCTAATAGCTGCAATCTCTCAGATAAATGAGCCAAATTCTTGATTCGAAATTACTGTAACCAGTAATTGGACCATAGAGACAAATATTAACTAACAAAATGATAAACAGTGTTTGTAAATAATGTAGTCAACACATTTCCCAGGTGCATGCCCTAAGGCTTTTGTTATTGAACAACGTTGTTGTTGTTGCTATCTATCCTCATTGTCTGATACCATGTGCTGCCTGTTGGGTAAGGAGCATTGTGCTTCCGAAGGAGGTGGCTCGTTTCAGAAGCCAATAAACCATTGAGAATAGAATGTTAATGTTTCTCAATCAGGAATGGATACAATAATTCCCTACGCTACAAAGTCCTTCCTTTGCATTTGAACTTCCACATGCCATTCCTGGGGATATTCGTTCCAAAGCAAGGCTCTCTTGGGTAACGCTGTAGATGCTAATGTATCTGCCATGTCAATAACAATTGCCTCCAGTCAAAGTGTTTGACAGTTGAAAAACAAACATATAAAACGCATATTGAATTTACTTTATTGGAGTAGATTCCCTTTAGGAACCTGATGGCCAAGTGACTAGCGCTCGGTGCCATGTGTTCTGAATTCGAATCCCGGCGGTGCCATGGATGTTTGTAGCGCTTCAGAATCCATTTTAAACAGTAGTTTCCGGCCTAATTGGACTGTTAGGCGTAGGGTTGACAACTTTACCCCATAAAAAAGAAACATCTCCTGCCTCGAAATCTGCCACTAGATAGGGTTGAGAACCTTACAGTAAAAAAAAAAAGCATCTCCTGTCTCTAAATCTTCCAGTAGGTAGATGTCCTTGGTCCACCATGGGGTTATTGTGCCAAAGAAGAAGTTTATTTTTAAAATTATTATTAATTTTTAAAGGCGTTGAAAAAAAAATCAATAAATTTCGTATAGCATTTTAAGTCACAGATAAAAGTATCATTGCCCACTATCATTTTTCTTAACGTAAATCTCCAAAAAAAAAAAATTTTTTTTTTAAAGTGTGAATCAGCAATTGGTTCCTGATTCTTTTGTGCTAAAAAAACGCGAACATTCAATAAATTTTCCTACTTCCAGAAGAAATTCGAAACCTGCGATATTCAGTTTCAAATTCCGAGCACGTGTGAATAATGCTTCTTAGAAAATCCGGTATCGCTTTGAGCTAAATTTCGAACATTTCCGCATTTAGCGAGCGTTTGGAATGCCTTGTTATCTTGTAAGTAAAAGACACTAATGAATATTTTTAGAAAAAGAAAATAAGGAGGTGAATTAAAAGTGCAAAAGGAAAAAAAATTATTGGAGTTCAGCCTTATTAATGAAATAAATACTCTTATCATTTCGATTCCTAACGGAAAGGAAATCGAAAAAAGATTTGTTCGTTCGAAATTTATAGCCTCGAACTAAGTGTTTTTGATGTTGGAGGAAGTCATGTGGAGGAACTATTTTTTTTAGTCATTTGAAAAAGATATATGTCACAATTTTTAGCGGAAGTAGTCAAAAAAAAAGATCTTCATATTAAATACAATCAAACTGTAAACAATCACAATTGTTAATTACAATCTGTAATTAACAACTGTAACTGTAAACAATCACAATTGTTAATTCCAATCAAACTGTTTAAATATTTCTATTGTTCTTAGTTATCATATTTTAAGTAAATAATCTATATGTAATATTTAGGTAAGGAAGTTTTTTTATATTGGAAACGTTTTCATTTTTATAAAAATAAAAATTCGAAATTAACCAATATTTTTAATTTTGTTATTCATTTATTCATCTGCAATGTTAGAACAATTTTCATATGGAAATTAATTATAATTTGGACACCAATGAACAATGCACTATCAGGCTATAACTCTGCGGGAATATTTTCAAGGATATCTGGCCGTTATCATTTATATCATTATCATTATCATAGGACATGATTGAGATTTTTATCATTGAAATTATCATTTACTTGAGAAATAAAACACTAAAAGTAGAACGACAGTCTGGCTATAATATCTTCAGGTTTGACATGTTGTCACAATCAACATCGAATCTCGTCGTTTCTGAAGTAATAGATTCGAACCTTATCTCTGCTGCATGTAAACCACTGTACGAGTTGGTCTCGATAAACCATAAATAAATAAAATCTATTTTAATTTTTGAGTGACATTTATGTATCTTGGCAAGAATGATATTATCATATTCTTACTTTTTCATTGGCGCAACAGCCCCTTGGTGGGCTACCACCCCTCTTGGTAGTCAGCAACAACTAGTTTGAATTAGTTCGTTCAAAATTCGTACACCATATTATTGAAAAAGGATGAGTGAAAAAAATTGAAAGAAAAGAAAAAAACCCAATAGCAGTACAAATAGAGTGCTATAAAATATCAACACACTCAATAACTTTCAAGATATGAGTATTATTTTTCGCATTCCCTTGCATATGGTCTCTGTGTATTATGAATGAACCTTATGTATTATGAATTTCATTAAAAAAATTAATCCATTTTCATTAACAGTAAATTGAGGAACTATATTACTGATGCCAACTTAGAAACATATTTTAAATTAAAAAGATCATACTTTAAATTGAAAAGATCATTTATTAATTGAATATACAGAACTTTCTAAAGAAACGCGGGCTTCTGAATAAAAATAACGAAAGCATTTATTTAGTGGTTTGTGTGTGGGTATGCTTGGTTCTCGAAGAATTTTTTAACTTTTGTAAAGGACAGGTTTTTCTCATCCATTTCAAAAATTTGTTGGATTAATCACAAAAAAATTGTCATACTTTCTGTTTCATCAGCATAAGAAAGTTTTTAAATTCAATTATGTAAAATATTTCTACTCATTTAGACGATTTTATATTTCCTTTCACAGATCGTGTAGGGGAATGGGTCTTAACCACCATATTCACACACGCAATTGTAACGTTGCAATACGAAACAAAGCTATTTAAATTAAAGATAGAAACAAAAACAAAAACTATTCTCTCGAAGAATTTTTCACGGTTTCTACTCCATTTGCCGATTTTATGTTTCTTTTTACAGAAGATGTCGAGAAGTCTGTCTTAACCACCATATTCACATGCATAATTGTAACGTTGCAACACGAAACAAAGCTGTTTAAATTAAAGACAGAAACAAAAACAAAAATTGTTCACTCTTTCCTTTTACTGGTACGCACGGTTAATGTTTTTCTTCTGCACCCAGTGATATTCTTCGTGAAAAACCTACTCGTCACGCGATTTTGACATAATTGAATAATAACGTGAGAAAAGTTTTCGGTGGAAGAATGAAAAACTGTCGATATATATTCTATGTGGAAGGAAGTTCTATTTTTGGATTAGTGTTTCTGTTTCGTTGCTTCGAGCTTATGACTGGAAAGGTTGACAGTGTCCAGTGCCTGAGGAACACTATGTTCCAACCACCATAAAAGGTGCTTCGCTTAGAATGAAGCAATCTATGGAGGAAGTCAGACGACTAATCTTTAAATTGCCACTAGAAATAGACATTTATGAAACAGATTCAATCGAATATCATTAATCTATCCGAATTTAGTTATTGAATTGGAACAAATTTCTCACTGAAGGGGTATTAAGATAATTTATATTTAACAGGAAAAAAAGTATTCGAACAGCTATAAAGTATTTCTATTTAAAAGATAAAATTATAGGCAAGGAATAACATTTGCTAA
Source organism: Caerostris darwini (assembly GCA_021605075.1). Lineage (NCBI taxonomy): Eukaryota > Metazoa > Arthropoda > Arachnida > Araneae > Araneidae > Caerostris > Caerostris darwini. Next base: position 552,628 of record BPLQ01012752.1, read on the forward strand.
CAGTGATTACTTTTAAATTGCTCAAATTAAAGAGAGCTTTCCATAAATAACTAAATGGCTTTTTTTTTTTTTAACAAGAAATTTCATAGTGATAAAATTGCTGGAAGCTTTTCATTCAAATGAAAATATCTTTAATGAGCATCGATTTTATTTTTAGTTATATTTATAAAAGAAAAAGATTAAATTTTATTTACGCTTTTTTAAAAAAAAATGTCTTTATGTTTAGAATCTTGGAAGAATTCTATCCACATGCCTTCTTTAAATTGCTGAAAATATTGCACAATAATATATGTAATGAATATAAAATAATTTACATCGAATTTAAAATAATTTACTTATATTTAATATTATAATATGTAATGAATTTAAAATAGTTCACGTTATATTTATTTCTTTTTTACTTTAAATGAATTCTACATTTTCGATACTATAAAATATATTAATTTAATATCAAAATGTTTGATGCTACAAAATATATTGATTTAATAT
>BPLQ01012752.1:580170-598990 GCA_021605075.1 Caerostris darwini
TTTAACATGTAAATTATTATCTTAGATTTTGTTTACCCATAATTTAACATCTTTTACAGATTCATTTTCTTTTTTTTTCTTTACGTAAAAATAATGGGTAAAAGATTGCAGAAGAATTTTATTTATTAATTCTTCAAATGATTTTATTCCATAAAATTATAGTTTAAAGAAAAAAGTCTTTTAGAAATTATCTGTTAATGAAAATTATTCTAAGATTATCTGTTACTAGATTTTTTTAATATAAATATTATAGAAAAATATTTTATTGAAATTTATTAATAATAATAATTTGTTATGAAGCAGAAATTTTTTTTAGAATTTTAACTTAAAAGTTTTCTAAATTTCTTTTTTCTAATGGATAAATTGTAAATATTTTCATTCTAAAAAATATTTATTTATTGTTTTTATTTTGATTTCAAGAAAATTAGAAATTATTTATTAAAAATGTATGATTTATTATTTAAATTATTATTTTTGTTTAGAAATTATTTATTAAAATTCAGGTTATATTTTAATTAATATTTTAAATGAATGCGAAAGAAATATTTTATTTAAAACTTAAATTAACACAAAAATTATAAATATTTGTTTTTAATTGAATAATGTTACTTATTTTATTATTTGAATGAAATTGTGAAAAATTTGTATTTATTAAAAAAAAAACCATACTTATTCTCCAAAAAATTATTTAGGAAAAAAAATCTATAAATTTTACTTTTAAAAAAAATACAAAAAATAAATAAATTTTACTTCTTCTTTAAAAACTAAAGAAAAAGTCTTCAAAATAATTCTTAAAAAAACGAACGGATTAATTTTCACTTTGCAAATATTGGATGGCGTATGCAGAAAAGGAGCATTGCATGTAATAACTGTATAATTAAAAAAACAAATAAATTGTATAATTTAAAAAAATTAGATTTTTTTATAACATATCATTATTAATAAGAGAGATAGAATGTTTGTTTATGAACATTATGCATGAACAAATAATCACACGTTTTAATTATATTGATAATTTTTGAAAAGTGACGAAATTTAAATAAATATAATGTAAATTTCATAAAATTTAAAATATATATTATCTGAAAATAGCAATTTACACATAAAACATATTTTATTATATATAATAATTTTGCATAATTATTTATTCTTTTTGGGATATTTTACCTTTATGCTATGATATTTTAGCTTTGTGTATAGATATGTTGTTTTCCAATTTCGGGGATTTCAACCAGAAGTCATTTGCTAAACAAAAGCAAATCAAAAGCAAAATATACAAAAGCAGATAGAGATGTAGCAGTTTAGGCGTTAACCTAACTAGCTGCTACACTGAACCGAATTTGAATTGAACGTGAAATAATGAATTCCCAATTTGAATCAATCCCTCTGCACAATGCAATATGAAGAATTTTTGACATCCTGCCCTGTGTCTTGTGCCCAAGTATATGCGTTAATATGCATTTTAACACAATACAAGATATATACGTTGTTTAAATGAATATGTTAATAATATGTTGTTGTTTATTCAATAATGTTTTAGAAATACTATATATATATATATAGTATTATATTTATATAGTATAGTATATATGTTATTATATTTGATAGATATTATATTTGCAAAACATTTAAAAATATGATATTAATAGAACATTTTTAAAACATACAAATATGAAATTTTATCTTATGCTTATGATATTTATTTGATATAAATGTTCAACTATATTGCTCCTTTTTTTCCAAAAAGATATTCTCGGGTCTTTTTTTTATTATTATTCTAATGCTGGTGTCTTATGAACGTTGTATCCATAAATCTGTTAGAGCACTTAGAACTTTAACATTTCTAAAATACGAACATCACATAAGCAGATCAACGTTATTACTAATAGTTATGGTGTAATAGTGAATATTAATATAAAAATGTATAATAGTGAAGAAGATATTGCTTTTTGATAAAACAGATAGTTACGTGTTTCATTCTGGAACAAAACTGGACAGTCTTAAAAAGCTGTCCTACCATCAATCTCACAATCCTTAAGAAGTATACTCATTTTCCAAAGCACTGAATTTATTGCTAAATTTCAATTTCTTATATGCTAATTTAAAAAATAATTAAATATTTCATTTTGAGAGTTTTTTTTTACAAAACAAAATATTCCTATATTCAAAATAAAATTTCTTATAAAAGACTTTAAAAGCTTTTGACATAAATGATTAACTAATAAAAATTCACCAACTGAGTATTTCGTGCTGCTGCAGACTGAAATATATGCATACCATGGCAGAAAAGTGTTATAAAATGCGCATTCGTAATAATATTACGCGAGAGAAAAAAATTGGGGTATTATGAAGATACAAAGCTGTTCTGGTATTTTTATGATTTTCGTGGGTGGGAATACATAAACAAGAAAAAAAGTCATCGTTCTTTTTAGTTCTTTTTTTGCCATCCAACAATGCCAACTCGTGACATGCTTCCCCATCATCTAGTTCAGTACGTCCAGTTGGAAGATTTCAGACTTAAATTTGCATACTGGTCTATGACTAATATACAACGTGACGGGTGACCGATTTCTGCTAAATTTGATTCTTATCACCTCTGAATAAGTGGTATGGGTTTTAGGTTACCAACTTTAATGCATACTTTCTTCCAGATCAAAGAGGCTACTCTTTTTTTTTTACCATCCGTCTTTGGATGGGAGTGTGGTTCGTTTATGGTGCTCGTTTGAATAATAATAGTCAAATTATTCTTTTCTTATACTTTGGCGAATTTGTGTCAAGATATTTCCCGCCAAGACCTCTTGATGACCGAAGTTCATGGCATGGGTTTGGTATGCTATGACTCAGATGTACTTCATCTTTTTTTGTACCATGAACATGTTGTCAACACACAACAAACTTTGTCAATAAAAGGAAGAACTGGGGGAATGTCCATTTGGTGGCTAAATAACTAACTACTTATGAATTATCATATAATTTTTTAAGTTGTTTTGCATGATAATTTGGACAGAATAGGATTTTTGGTTTAGCAGAATGGTTGCTAGTAACTGTTATAACTTTAGACGAGTGTAAGACTTTATACAATAATTAATAAATACTTTCAGGCTAAAACCCTCTATACAGTATTGGAGTTATTGGGCAACTTAAAAGAGAATGCCCAATTTCACCATTTGACCACTGAACAAACTAACTATTATTGAATTATCATCTAATTTGAAGCTGTTTTGAATGATAATTTGTTCAGAGCAGGACTTTTGATTTAGTATACTGCTAGTGCTAATAACTGTTATAATTTCTGATGTTAAATATACATATTCAAGTTAAGAGACTTGTCCAGAATAGCAGTTATTGTGTAATTTGGTATTGGTGGTAAATGGTAATGCCAACTTCACTATTTGGTCACTTAATATTGATGAGTTATCATATAATTTCCAAGCTGTTTTGCATGATAATTTGGACAGAGTAGGACTTTTGGTTCAGAGGCATACTGGGGTTGCTAATAATGTTATAATTTCAGAAAAGTACAATACTTGGTACAGTAATTAATATATACATTTAGGATAAGAGACACTGTTCAGTATTGCAGTTATTCCGCAATTTAAGAATGGCCAACTTCACCATTTGGTCACTAAATTACTACTGCTGATGAATTATTCTGCTGATAGTAAATGGTAAAGCTAACGTCATTATTTGGTCACTAAATAACCACCTGCTGATGAGTTATCATATAATTTCCAAGCTATTTTGCGTGATAATTTGAACATAGTAGGACTTTTGTTTAGAGGTATCCTTGAACTGCTAATAATGTTATAATTTTAGACTTGGTATAGTAATTAATATATTCATTCTGGATAAGAGACACTGTTCAGCTATTCCGCAGCTTAAGAATGCCCAACTTCACCATTTGGTCACGAAATTACCACTGCTTATGAATTATCCTATAATTTCCAACCTATTTTGCATAATAATTTATGCAGAGTAGTACTTTTGATTTAGCGTGTGGCTGCTAATAACTGTCATTTCAGACGAGTTGAAATGCTGATTTTCAATGACTGTTATTAGTCAACAGCGAGGTATAAAAATGACGATATGAAACTAAGATCTTATTTGTAAATTTTTTTTATCAATTAATAAAAAATATTAATAATTAATAAGTTACTTTTTTTAATGAATTAATAATTTCATATAATATATATATATATATATTATTTTTTTCTATCTAATCAATGGGCTTAAAGCTTAAGCAAGTTCTCTCATTTACAAAGCAGGAGATAGAGGTTGCTAAACAACCAAGGTTCTCCGTTAATCTAGCAAATCGTCGTAGATCTTATTTGTATTGGGGATCATAGATGCAACTAATACATTCATAATGTATTGCATGTATTTCTAGGAATATAAAAACTAGAACTAATTTGAAATTAATGGATATAAAAATCGTGGATAAACATTCTTCTCATTTAAGCCTATATATTCATGCTTAATGAATATCTGCTCAAACGTACTTCTTTTATTTTTATTTCACTTATATAATTTTCATTTGATTTTTTATTTAAAATAAGATCTGGATACACAAGTTAGCAAATGTTAAAAAAATTAAAATAATTGGGATAAAAATATAATTGATAAAAATTTTACTTTTGTAGAAATATTATACACTATGTGGAAGAAAGTGACGGGACATGACATTATAACGACATAAACCCATATTTATTAAAATTAATAGGAGGTAGGGCCTCCTTTGGCTGCGATCACAGCTGCAACCCTTCTGGGCATGCTTTCCACTAAATTAGCCATAGTGGCAAGAGGAATTTCCTTCCAAATGTTTAACAGGAAGTTCCATAGTTCAGGCTTGCTTTTGGGGAGTGGGGTGCAGGCCCTCAACCAACGGTCCAATTCGTCCCGGAGATGTTCAATTGGGTTAAGATCAGGGCTCTGCGCCGGCCACTCCATGCGTTTAACGTTGTTGTTCACATACCAATCAAGAGTCCTCCTTGCAACATGGCATATTGCGTTGTCATCTTGATACCAGCAATCATCCATACCGTACGTTGCCCACAAGGTAGGAAGGATATGATTGTCGAGAATATCACAGTATCTATTGGCATTCATCGCACCATCAACCTTCACCAGTAGGCTAGCCCCATACCAGGAGAAACAGCCCATACCATCTATCCTCCTCCACCAAACTTTACAGTTGGGACGACATATTCGGGCAAAAGGCGTTCTCCTGGAAAACGTCATACCCAAACACGTCCATCGGAACGGAAAAGGGTAAATCGTGACTCGTCGTTCCAAAGGACGCGTTTCCAGTCATCCAGAGTCCACATACGGTGGTCTTTGGTCCATCGAAGGCGCGCTTTCTTGTTCGTTTTCGTAATCAAAGGCTTATGGGCCGCCTAACGTCCAGTGCAACCTAACTTATGGGCCTCAATACGAAGTGTCTTGGTCGAAACGGCCACAGCTGTAAATTGTTTAAACTCATTGGCGATGTTATCCATGGATGTTTGACGGTTACTTCGAATCTCCCTGCCGAGCACCCGCCGGTCCCTGCTGGTGAGAACTGTAGATCGTCCACTTCGGGGTTTGTTCTGACAGTGTCCCTCAGTCTTGTAGTGACACACAACACGTGCTACATTTGATTTTGAGCAGTTACGGAGACGGGATATCTCCCTAATTGACACCTTGGCAAGATGCAATCCAACCAACACACCTTTCTCGAACTCAGACAACTCTTCCCGTGGCAGCATCTTGACAAAAAAACAACTCTAGTCGACTCCACAGAGTATTTATAGGATATGGCTGACACGTAATACCTATTATTGCGCATGTGTCAGCTGTATTGTCGAATTTTCTACTTTTCGAGGGGTGTCCCGTCACTTTCTTCCAGATAGTGTAATACAAGTTATATGTTTAAATTTCAAAAACAATTTAAATAAAGAAATAATATCGTGATGCTATTTGTATGTTTTTTTCCCCTTTATTAAATAGCAAGTAAAGTTAAACATGATAATAAATCCTTACACTGATTTTTCTTCTCATTAAATTTTTGAAAATGAGAAACTATTTTTTAAAAATAAGTAAAAAATATAGTTTAAGGAATAATCGTATTAGAAATAGATTTAAGAAATATTTTATGAAAAAAAGAACAAAAATTAAATGATAATAATAATAATAATAAGTTATTAAAAAAACTCTAAATTAATCAAACTTTTAAATAAAATAAAACTAGTAACTAATTAATTTATGAATTTCGAGACATTGCATTTTAAAAACTCATATTCTATCAAATGATATAAATATTTTAATCTGTCTAGCAATTAATATGTAATGGATATAATTTAAAATTAAAAAAATATTTCGTAGTAATAACATTTCAATCATCTAAATTTTCCTATACTATATTTATTTAGTAAATTATTTTTTTTAACAAAATTATCACATTAAGAAGATGAAATTAAAATAACTTTGATTTAACATTGAATATATGATTAAGAAATTTGTTTATTTTCAGCTATAGTAAAAAAAAAAAATCTATCAAATATAAATGAGCCAAAAATATTCGCAAAATTTTTAATTTAATAAAAAAAAGATCTGTTTTATTTTAGTCATAATACCATAAAATAAATTTCTGTGCAACTGATTTTCTAAAATTTTGTAAATTTAAACTAATGCTGCTAGAAAATGAAGGTCTTCATGAAATAAGTTACAGTTAAATTTTATTACTTTAATTTTAATTTATATTTACGTTGTCATTCCATTGTTTTCTTAATAGTAATTACATATTCTCTTTAAAATTATTATTAGTTAATTAAACTTCCTCAATTAAATAAGGCGTGGGTAAATGACCTCGAAGGTTAAAGAATAAAAAATTGTTTTTTAAGAATTATCTCCTTGTTAAATCATTAAATATTTTCTTTAAGTAAAAATAATAGTAAAATTAAAAAAGGTTTTTTTTTTTAACATAATTTTTTTTATTAAATTAATTTTTGCTTTTCATTTTTTTTTTTTTATTTATTTATTTATTTATTTATTTATAGATTTCAAATTCCTTTTAATGATGCATTAATAAGAAAAATTCGTCAAAAGATGCATACAAATAATTATACAACTGTTTTTTACAATTAATAAAAACAATTTGTTCAAAAGATACATACAAATAATTACACAATTGTTTTTTTATAACTAATAAAAATATTCTACCTTGCGTTTATAACGATAGACAAAGAGATATTATATTATTTAGATAAAATGAAAATAATAAAGCCGTGATTCATAGATTCCCACAACTGTATTTGTCTTCAAAAAGGGGAAAAAATCCCTTTATAAGACAGCTTTGAATTGTACAGCTACAAAAAAGGGAATTATGCTAAAACATCATCTTAATCAAAATTCTTCGTTTGAGTATGATGTCATGTTAAGACAATGTATGGAATTTTAGAATTTATAAATTTCTTTAATTCATTTTGTTCATGGAGTATTAAATATATATATTTAAAGATTTTCAACAGTTTAATTTTTTTTTTCTATTTATTTACATCACTTAACATTTTAAAACATATTTTATTATTAATGCTATTTTAAAAGAATGTTAAATACTTCTATATGAATTTTTAAAAACCAGAACAATGCTTGCCGGAAGTACAAAACTAATTCTAAAAAGACATTTGATTTCCCTTAAAAAACACACACACACACACTCAGATTTTGGATTACTATAAAATTGTCTGTAAAAGCTTAAATGGTGATTGTTCCTCTTCAATGGCGCGACAGCCCCATGGTGGGCCAAGGTCGTCTGCTTACAAGCAGATTTCGAAACATGAGATGTTTTTTTTTATGAGGTAGGGTTTTCAGTCCTACACCCAACAATCATATTAGCCTTGAACCTACGGTTTAAAATGGAATCCGTACCACTACAAACATCTGTGGCGCCTCCGGGACTCGAACCTGAAACTAGTAGCACCAGTCACTCTCCCATCAGGCCCGAGTTGATGGTTAACTGTTATTACAAATAAAAGACATTATTATGCAAAACCTTTTGGAAATTATTATTTGTAATTTATTTCTGGATTAAAAAGACCCACAATACTGCATTTTTATTTTATTATTTTTGGAACCTAACCCAGTTTTTGATATTTGCATTATGTAATACGATTTGTTTGTCTTATATAACATATTTTTGTAGGAATCTAATAATAGTATTATATAACAGTCATCCGTAATACATGATTTGATGTGTTTAGTTGAAGAATGTGGCATTTGTGATGTGGAACAATAAACCAAATTTAAAAATATATATACCATTATAATATATACATCTCAAAAAAAAAAAAAGTGTTCTAAAAATTCAAATTTTTTTTTTTTTTTTAAAAAAATATTTTTTTTTTTTTTTTTCCCCCTTTTCTGATTTATTTCGAACTACACAAATTTAAATATAATTATATATATAGCTTATATTAGACATTAGCAATCATTAAACTTAATTAGAGGTTTTCTTTTCATAACAATCGACTACAATATCCATGTAATATTTTAAATCCATACACACGATAACAACAACAACATCCATTAGCAGCTTCAATCAAGTGTAAAAAATAATTAAAATGTTAAGCCAGGATACGACTTAATAATGGTGCATCTCAAGTATTTTACTCCATTGCTTTAATTTCCTGTCTGAGTCTTCCCATAAAAAATATTACAATTTTGGTCTTTAAAATTCACTATAATGATATCTTTAACAATTTCACATTTGAAGAAATATATAAAACATATAAAAGTAATTTCTCTTTGTAAAAAACGACGTGCTCATAGTTGTTTTCAAAGTTAATGATATAGTTTTCATTTTTTTTTTATTATATTCACAAAATATTTTTATTTTTTTATTATAGTTGCCAAATGTTTTTATTCTTTTATTATATTTGTAAATTTTTTTATTTTTTTATTATATTTACAAAATGTTCTTATTTTTTTATTATATTTGTAAAATGTTTCTATTTTTTTATTATATTTACAAAATGTTTTTATTATTATATTTACACTACATTTTACTGTATTATTTATTATATTGCAATACATTTTGTTTATTATAGTTACAAAATGTGTTACAAAATTTATTATTATTCATATTTATATATAAATATGATTAAATAATCATATTTATATATAAATATTGCTTCAATACATATTTTTCCACGTGTATTGTAAAAATAATTATAGAAAAATATTGGTTTGATTAGAATTATTTAATATTAAACATCCTATAAAATCAAATGTAAAATATCTTTTTATTGGAAGAATTGATTCTTTTATTTAATGCAATAAAATTTCACTTAAATATCATACAGCTAATAAATTTTAAAATATGTATGTTTTTTCCAATAATGTATATAAAATTATATAGCTGTTATAAAATGCTTAAAATTATTTTTTAAACAGTTTTTCTTAGAATATCTGTACTGTTATAAAAATATTTTTCAATGTAATAACATATCCTTAGTTTTTAATAACATTTATTACCCTGAAAAAATTAAATTACCACCTTTTATTATATTGGAATCTTTCAAAACTGTCATTTCCTGTCATTGAAAAATTGTGTTAGCCTTTTTTACCCCCTTTTAGATACATTACTGTTATGATGCTCTATTATTGATATTTCAATATTATTCATTATTATTGCTATTTTATTGCTATTCTATTATAGTTTTTCAGTTTAATAACATTTCCATAGTTTTAATAGCATTTCAATAATTCAATAACATTTCCATAGTTTTAATAGCATTTCAATAATTTAATAACATTTATTACACTGAAAAAATAAAATTATTCCCCTTTTTCATCATATAATTTTTCAAAACTGTCATTTCCAAGTATATTGAAAAATTATGTTATCCTTTTTTTTCCCCTCCTTTTTTTATATGTTACTGTTAAGCTTAAGGAAATCTCTTAAATTTTATATAATGCTCATCATTATAAGAATATATATAAGAATTACATGTGTAAAATAACAGTAACAATACATCATAACCAAAAGACAATTGCTATAATTTCCTAATTAAAGTGTTCCAACTTGCTGTTTTAGCACTAGTCTTTTAAAAATAATAATAATAATAATTCATAATTACAAGAACAGATTTTATGTGCAAATGGAGAAAGAGTAAGGAAAGAAAAACAACACTAATAATGTAGCATTGTGTTCTAAACTAGCATCTTTTGATTTCCTCCCGTACAACTAGTAAATTTTAAAATATGTATGGGTTTTTTTTCTAATATTGTATATGAAATTGTACTTTAGCTATTATAAAATGCCTAAAACTTATTCTTTAAGCGGTTTTCTTACAATATTTGTGCTGTTATAAAAACATTTTTCAGTTTAATATCATTTTCATAGTTTTAATAACATTTATTACACTGAAAAAATTAATTTACCCCTTTTTTTTTACCATATAATCTTTCAAAACTGTCATTTCCACATATTGAAAAATTATGTTATCCTTTATTTTTTCACCCGCATTTTGATATATTACTGTTAAGCTTAAGGAAATCTCTTAAATTTTATATAAACTTCATCAGTTTAAGGATATATATAAGAATTATATGTGTAAAATAACAGTAACAATACATTACAACCAAAAGACAATTGCTATAATTTACTAACTAAAGCACTCCAACTTGCTGTTTTAGCACTAGTCATTAAAAAAAATAAAATAACAATAATTCATAATTACAAGAACAGATTTTATGTGCAAATGGAATGACTGAGTAAGGAAAGAAAAGCAACAATAATAATTCTGCAGCATTGTGTTCTAAACTAGCATGTTTTGATTTCCTCCCGCAGACTGGCTCCTCCATCAAATGCTGACGACACGAAGCAAGCAACTAACAACTCTACTCAACCCACTCTTCGACGATGATTATTGGTCGCCTACGGCTGGCATCATGGAATGTTTCTCTTCGCACAGTTTGGAGCAGAGCAGCCAGTGCCAGTGAAGCAGCAACTGGGCGAACAACCGGTCTCCGAGCTGCTACAAGAACTCGAAACTAGAAAACGAGGACTCGCCGCCGTCGAGTTCAGTTTTCTGCCTCTGGGTTTTTCAGAGGTTCGACCGACATGCAGTGACTACGCGGAATAATCTTCTTCTGTTTCTGCTTCGAAGTTCATCAATACTTATTATCTCATCGCAGATTAATTATTGTTGGTACGGTAAACAAAGCCATCAAAAAGTTCACTCAAGAAGCAAGGTTTCTGGTGTCTACTCTTCAGTCATCATCCATTACACTGCCATGTAGTATATTATATATTAGAATATTTCAACTGGTGTGCTATTTTACTCTAAAAAAAAAGTTTTCGTTAATTTATTTTCGAATGGATTATTTCTGCATCAACCCGTAATTTGTTTTTGTTTGTTTCCTTTTAATTTTGTGTTTTTTTTGATGCTGTGTGACAAGTAACTCGGAAAAAGATTATTGTTCAAAATATCCTGCCAAAATTCGAGCTTAGGCAAAAAAAAATTTAGGATTTATCTTGGACCAATTGGATGTTTCATCATACTCATTTCTTTTTCTCAATGGTATGATTGATGAAAAAAAAAAAAGCATTTGAAAACAAATTTTGCCACGGAATTTTATATCTTTTGTTATAATTAAAACCAGCCAGCAGGATTAATTCTTCTGCAAGTCCCTGTACGCTTTCACTTGGATATTTTATAACTATCTTTATAACTACGCTTAATTGAATTTGTGGTGCTTTTTGACAAAACCTCTGGATTATTACCTGATATTAGTTTTAATTGCAATCGCTATAATGTGTTACTGTGCCTGTGGAGTAAACAACTTATAATTTAGAATTCAATTTCGAAGAAGTTTTTCTTTTAAAATTTTGCAATGGCTTTTCGTGGTGGTAAGCGCAAAGACGTAAAGAAACAGTCTTACTATCTGTGGTTTCTTGGTGCTAAAGAAAGCAAAGGCCTGAGAGGGGAAGAATACATCAGGCCTGTTCTCAGACATTTGGTGGACAAAGAACGCGAGTTGGAACCTATGAAGGTGACACTGCAGGTGAGTAACAAGGGCATAAAGATAATCCAGAACGTTCCAAGAAAGAACAACAAGGGCAAAACGGAGCAGATTAAGCATTTCATACCGCACCATGCCATCACATGCGTGATGCAAGAGTCCAAACCCAACGACGATGTGGTGTGCTGCATTTTGCTCATCTACAATCCCCTCACCAAATGTCCTGTCCACGTGCACGCATATCGATGCGATTCTGTGGAGACTGCCAGCACGCTGAGGTCTCAGCTGCAGATTCTGATCGACAGGCCAGAGAATCAGAAAAAGTTCAGGGAAATTGAAAATCGATTGGCTGCTAAAGGTTTATTGCCATCGAGGTGTCTCAATTCGGATGGTAGATCTACCAGGACCGATGGATCTGACAGAACTGAGGATTCTTCTGGAGGTACGTTCAGTTTCTGTTGTAAAAATGGTGTTTACGGGTGTTTATGTTTATATGTAACAGTTTTTACAGGTGTTATACAAGTGTTTATTAATGCACAACATTATTTTTAAGATATACAGGCGATGTTAAAATTCATACCTTTTATTTGAAGTCCGTTATTACTATGCAATATATAATATTTCATAGTAATAAATCCTTGATCTGTACGTAAACATAAATAGTCTTGAATATAGTTTTTCAACAATAACGTAGTCCAGGACGTATTGTTAATGATGTTAATATGGAGACTTTTTTTTTCTTTTTTATTATTGTAGCTTCTTACGGCACGTTCGTCAACATCACATATCAAAAGTTTTTGCAATTAAATACTAGTACATTTAGAATGTGATGTATTTAACTATTCCTGGAATACTATTAGTTATATGTTAGGGGTATAATATTTGATTTAATAGTAAATAAATAATAACATTATTTCTTAAATGGTAATTTTTAAATAATATCCGTAGATATTAATAAAAATTTAAGAGACCATTTGACGAAGGAAACTCTATAACTCAAATTTTTTCTACCCAATAATGATAGTTACTTAATGGATACCCCGGTTAATCTAGATGAATTAGTTTAAGATGCTAATATAATTTCATACTTTTTACATTAATAAGGTGGAAAGAACGTAATAATAATTCGTGATTACGTTTATAAAACCTCGGAGACAAAACATGGATTTAATTAACTCAGAGACAAACATTTTGGAGTAAAAATCAATTATGATTAATTATTATTTCAATCAGTAAATGTAGTAGCGTTACCTGGAATGGATTTATCTATATTCTAAAATTAATATTATTTTACATATTTAAATAATTAGCCTGCCGCTATAAGTATCATAAAAATATTAAAAAAGTAAACCATTGTAGACTTGTCATGTAATTTTTTTTTATCATAGAGTGTAGAATATATAAATGATATTAATTATTTTATTCTACACTTTTATATTTACTTTTATACGTCCTCAAATACTTGTATTCATTTTATTTATTCAACGAATCTCATACGATTATTAACATATGTAGTTAATAATATTTAATATAAATGTAATATTTAAATAATTGCACACATTGTTAAAGCAAGCTCTACATGCTGAAGTTAATGTTACATTTTTTTTTAAATATATATTCTGCATTAAAATTTTTTACCGCTTACATTATCTAATGGAGTGTAAAAAAATTAACAAATATGATCAATATTATTCCAATCTGCAAAATATAGTAACGTTACCTGGAATGGTTGGCATTTATCTATATTCTAAAATTAATAATAATTTACATATTTAAATAATAATATTACATATTTAAATAATTAGCGCGCTCCTACAAGTATCATAAAAAATATAAAGTAGAGAAAGCCATTGTAGAATTAAAGTTGGCATAAAAATCACATGTATTTTTTTTTTTTTTCTTCATTTTTTTAATCATGTATTTTAGAAGAGATAAATTATATTAATTATCTTCCCAGATTCCACTGACCTCGCTTAAAATATTTTATATTTACTTTTTTACGTCCACAAATATATACTTGCATTCATTCTTTTTATTCAACGAATCTTATACGATTATTAACATCTGCAGTTAATAATACTTAATGTGATTGTGATATTTAATTATTTGCACACATAGCTAAATCAAGCTCTACATGCTTAAGCGAAATGTGGCATTCTTTTAAAAATATTATTTAAAAATATATATCCTGCATTATAATATTCTCAGCTTATTTTGTCTAATGGAATGTAAAAAAATTAACAATTTAAATGACTTAAATTTTGGAGTAAAATTCAAATATCAATATTAGTTCATTCTGTAGAATGCAGTAACGTTAAGTGGAATGGATGGCATTTATTTATATTCTAAAATTAACAGTAATTTGCGTATTTTGATTATAAAATTACATAATTAGCTCGCTCCAACAAGTATCATAAACAAAATATAAAACAGAGTAAACCATTGAAGATTTAAGAATTATCATAAAAATCACATGTATTTTTTTATTTAAGATTCATTTGATGTCGTTGATTGTAGAATAGATAAACGACATTATCCTCTTGACCGACCTTGCTTAGAATATTTTACACTTTTATACGTCCACAGATATACACTTGTATTCATTTAATATATTCAACGAATCTCATACGATTATTAACATCTGCAGTTAATATATATTAATATTTATATACATTAACTGCAGATGTTAATATTAATGTGATTGTAATATTTAATTATTTGCACACGTAGTTAAAGCAAGCTTTACATGCTTGACTTAATGTTTCATTTTTTTTAAAATATTATTTAAAAATATATATCCTGCATTAAATATTCTACCGCTTACTATATCTAATGTAGTGTAAAAAAATTAACAACTTCAATGACCTAAATTTTAAGAAATTTTTTTATGACAACACTACCACCATTTCTTAAAAACTGAACAAAACTAATCCTTCCCAAATTAAACTTTTTTTTTCTTAACTAAACATAGTACTTAAAAGGTAATTTTATTCACGAAATATATACCTATTTCGCATTACAAATCCTAATTTCCTTTGTTATCGGGGTCTTAACTAGAAGCATATTATTCCCTCCTGGTTTCCCATTACATCATTCAGGGTTTCGGAAAATAAGGAACGGGAAGTGTTTAAAGGATTACGACAATCGCATTGTCTGGGGCTGGGTAATGACATTATGCTCATTGTTCCTCAAGGTTAATTTGGAAATGGAGATACGGGAGAGAACTAATGCAGGTAATAAGACATACAGTTTATGGTAATGAGGGAAGCTAAAAATAATTCTTGTTGCGTCTGTTGCACGGTGCCTGGTCGCTCCAGTTTTTATAGATTCGTAATTATATTAATAAAAGTAAAGTTTTAAATTGTAGTTTTGCTTAGAAATAATTTAATGCAACCTAATATGTTAAGTTGGGCCTGATGGTCGAGTGACTAGCTCTCGATGGTACAGGTTTCGAGTTCTAGTCCCGGCAGTGCCATGGATGTTTGCAGTGGCTGGGAATACACTTTAAACCGCAGGTCCCGGGCTAATATAACTGTTAAACGTAGGGCTGACAACCCTATCCCGTAAAATGAAAACAAATCCTGTCTCAAAATCTGCCAGTAGGCAGACGGCCTTGGCCAACCATGAAGTTGTGGCATCACTGATAATAATGATGATGATGATGAATATATATAGTTGGGCCTGATGGCCAAGTGACTAGCGCTTGATGCCACAGGTTTAGGGTTCGAGTCCCAGCGGTGCCGTTGATGTTTTAGTGGCTCAGAATCCGCTTTAAATTGAAGGTCCTGGTCTAATAAAACTGTAGAATGTTGGACATACGGCTGACAACCCTACCTCGTAAGATGAAAACATCTTCTGTCTCGAAATCTGCCAGTAAGTAGACGGCCTTCGCCCACCATGGGACTGCTGCGCCACTGAAGAAGGAGAAGAATTTGTAAAGTTAAATCACTATTGATGTCGCTTGCGACAATGTAGCAGCTATGCTCAACCTGTATATGAGCAACATTATTAATGTCATTTGCATCAATGTAACAGCTATGCTCAATCTGTATCTCAGCAAAATTAATGATGTTGTTTGCAACAGTGTAACAGCTATATCCAACCCATCTATCAGCAGCGGCCTGACGGCCAATCGGCTAGCTCTCTGGGCTTTGGTACCACAGGCTTCAGGTTCGAATACTGGCGGTGCCATGAATGTTTTTAATGTTTCGGAATTCATGTTAAGCTGTAGGTCCCGGTCTAATTAGCTTAAAGTTTACATAAAATGACCGTAGTGCGATAAATCAAACCTGAAATCATATATCATCAACATTCATTATGTCTATTATATCAATCTAATTGCCTTGCGCGTATTTGGTATTCTTGTATAACATAAAAAGTTTATAATAAATAAATTCCCTTTTTTTTCTCGGAATTCATTATATGTTTATCTGGTGCATAACCAGAAACTTATTAATTAATTTGTTTTTAATTAATAAGTACAAACTAATTTTTATTATGCAATTAATACTTAATAACATTATTAAATCAATGAATAAATTTACCAGTTAAAATACATTATAATATGCAGAATAACGCCATGTCTTCCAATTTAAGTTAATAATACACTGAGAATAGAATAATAGCATTTTTTAAGATCTGATTCCTAGCTTAAAGGATGGGTGTTTAAATACTATCATATTTGAAATCTAAAATTGTCTAGATAGCAATACAATCTAGAACAAAAGAATAGGTTGCTGTGTATAAAACAATGAAATGACGCACATCTTGAATTGGAAGATAGTTTCGATAATTTAACTTTTAGAACTACGTGAGTAAAGGTGCACATTTTTTTTTTTTTTTTTTTTTTTTTTTTTTTTTGTCGTATAAAAATATTTTATTTGAATAGTGTTATTGACTATATTAGGGTGGCCAACACGCGGCCCGCCTTGAACATTTTTGCGGCCCGTGAGATTTATCACAATTTTACAAAATATATTTATTTTTAATGGCCAAAGTATGAAAAACAATGTATTAAAAAAAGATATGTGTGCATCCATAAATTTAAAAATTAACTGTTGAAATTATGAGAAAGAATTAACTTTGATTTTAAAATAATGTTCTTGCGAATTCTTGATCTCTTTCAATAATCAATTTCAATTTTCAATTCAATCTTCTTGCAAAGTGTATCTTCATTCGAATGTTCTTGCGAATTAATCTTCTTGTTCTTTGTTCAGACATATATTGTCTGTTTTATTTATGAGTTTGCAGTTATGTGTTGGCAGAATAATTAAATTATATTCTGTGAAGTCATGATGCCGCACATCGATTTGCAAAAGCACATATCGCACTAGTAAAATAAATATTTTTTTAAAGATTTAATTTTTTGGTTTCATTTATATTCATCTGTTTTTTGTATTTATTTTTAGTGTTATATATTTCTTTACACTGTGCGTTCAATATCATTATTATTATATTATCTATGTTCACATGTAATAATAATAGTAAACATAATAATAATAGTTCATTATGTTTCCATTTTTCATTCCAAGAAAGATGTCTATAGTGGGTCTAAATCTAATATGGGGATTTGTAATTTTATATGTTGAATGCGGAATTATGATGCAAGATCATCATGCCCGCAAAATAATTTCGGTTGGCCACCCCTGGATTAGAGAGAAAAACAATAGTTGTTAAACATAAGTAATTGACATTAATTTTTGTTTAGTTTATTACTATACTTACTATAATATTACTATACATACTATAATTACTATACTATATATACTATAATATTATCATATTTAATAGACAGCAATACGATATAGAAAACAAAAATAGGTTGTTATGAATAAAATGATGTACATCTTGAATTGAATGATAGTTTTGATAATTTAATTTGTAGGACTACATAAATAAATATGCACATTTTTTTGTCATATAAAAAATTATTTAAATAGTGTTATTGATTATTAAGAACAGCAATATTTGTTAAAAATAAGTATTTGACATTAATTTTTGTAGTTAAAAATATTTT
The DNA here is from genome assembly GCA_021605075.1 of Caerostris darwini. Lineage (NCBI taxonomy): Eukaryota > Metazoa > Arthropoda > Arachnida > Araneae > Araneidae > Caerostris > Caerostris darwini. The sequence continues at coordinate 598,190 of BPLQ01012752.1, forward strand.
TAATACTATATATACTATACTATTATCATATTTAAAATCTAAAATTGTTTAGACGGCAATGCAATCTAGAAAACAAGAATAGGTTGCTGTGCATAAAGTTGATGTACATCTTGAATTGAATGATCGCTTCAATAATTTAATTTGTAGGGCTATAGTACTTGAATAAAGATGCCCATTTTTTTTGTTATGTAAAATTATTTTATTTGAATAGTGTTATTGATTAGGGAGGAAAGTAAATATTTGTTAAAAATAAGTAGTTGACATTAATTTTTTAGTTTATAACATTATTTTAACTTTTATTAAATACAGTTCAAGCAATGTGAACTTTTACCTTAAGAAAGATTGTTTCACTTCCATATTTATAAAATTTATTATTAAAATAGTATAATAAAATAATATCATTAAAATTTTTTATCTTATTCTCGTAAACTTGTATAATTAAAGCAGAATTTGCATTGGACAGTGTTATTTTAAAGCTGTATGAATTTAGAAAATAATTCTCATATTTTTAAATAAACTGGACGAAATAAAATCTATCGTGAATTTTTAATTTTGAAAAATTATTAAATATTTCATGAAAAATACATTTAAAAAAGGAATAAAATAATATATATTTATTTTTAAATTTTGGTAAGACCTATAATTTACATAGGGGATTATTAAAATCAGAAAAACGGTAATAAAAAAAAATTAAAAGATTATGAATAAATAACACAATAAAAATATAAATAATTATTTTTTCGAAATATTCTGCTGGTTTTTTTTTTTTTTTTTTTTTTTTTTTTTTTTTTTTTTTTTTTT
>BPLQ01012752.1:614895-628098 GCA_021605075.1 Caerostris darwini
GTTTTTTTTTTAATTATTATTATTATTATTATTATTATTATTATGAATGTGTTTTTTTGAATGCCAGGTACATAAAAATATGAAATCATTCGCCATTAGTTATGAATATAAATACAAAATTGTTCAGCGTAAAAATGCAGTTGTTAAACTTAATTAGCTTAACTGAAAGTAGAAATTTATTTTCATTTATAATGGGATTTCTGTTTTAGATTTATATTTAAAAAATAATTGTTCAATGAAATAAGTAGATGCTAGGGATAGAGCGTAGTTTTTATAATTTACGAATGGTTTCAAGATTATTTCATTCGTACAATAATTTCGTTACTAAAATCGAAATACAAGAAATTTATAATTGTAAAATGATAATTTAAAAAAAATTTAAAGTTTAATAAATATCTAAAGATAAATAAATAATTTATTATTATAAAATGATCCATGTTGTCAAATTAATACTGTTTTGTTTTGAAATTATTTCCTTGATGCGATATTTTTATTCATATTATTTTGAAACTGACTGACAGTTTTGGTTCATATCCTTGAAAAACATATTTATTACATATTGATTGTTGCATTATTATGGATAAGTTTTAATTTTCATGGTTATTTGTTTATTTTTCAATTTAATTTCATTCCGAAATGTTTTAACTATTAATCCAACAGCTTTTTTTTTTCTTCTTTTTTTTAAATATAATACCAGTTTGAAAAATTATGAGAACATAATCATGTTTAGGGTGCAGAATTTTTTTCATAATTTACTATTTATTATTATTATTTTTATATTATTATTTGTAATTTTCTGAGAAGAATTCGAATTTCTAGGTAACAAAACGAATACCAAGAAAAAGAAACAGAAAAGGAAACATATATATATATATAGAAAAAGAAACTTAATAAATAATTAAACTTTTTTTAAGTAATTTTTTCAAAATAATTTGTTGAAAAACATTATAGCTTAATTTTTTTTCTTAACAGAAATACGAAATATTCTACAAACTAAATAATTAATTAGACTATAGAATTTGCGTTAAAAAAATATTAGAAGTTAAAATATTAATCCAAAACATATGTTTTCTTCTGTTGAAATTTAAAAATCTCAGGCAATAAAACCTTTAAACCATACGAATAAAAAATTAAAACTAAAGAATTATTTGGGAAAAAAAAACAAAAACAAAAACAAAAAATTTTTTTTTTCATTAAATTTTAACTGTTGAAAAAAAGTATTTTTGTAATATTCATGTTTGTTTAAATCTTTTAGTTGCCTTTTAAATTTTACTCTTTCAAATATTTTAGAAAAAAATACTACATTATAACCTATTATTGAAAAATATATAAACATAAACATTCTAATAACAAGAGCTAAAGATTATTGGGGGAAAAAGCAACAATATTATTATTATTATTATTTTTTTATTTTTTTTTTTGAACGAATAGCATCAAATCGATTCAATTTATTAAACGAATTAAAAAAAACTATATATTAAAACCTTATTGAAAAAAAAACTACATATTATTGAAAAAAAAAACTTAAACATACTAATAACAAAGAAAGAAAAAAACAATCATATGGTTTTTTTTTTTTTTTTTAAAAAAATTTAAACGATTTTTTTTAAAAAAAAAAAAAAATTCGATTAAATTTTTTGTACGAATAAAAAAAACCTATACATTAAAACTTATTATTAAAAAAAACCTACATATTATTGAAAAAAAATCATAAACATAAAAATACTAATAACAATAATTAGAGATTATTGGGGAAGAAAAGAATCGTATGACTTTCTTTTGAACAAATAGCATCAAATCGATTCAATTTATTGAACGAATATTTCTATATTTAACTGCCAGGTTTTATTCAAAGCATCACGCATTGAAGATTGGGAAAAAAAATGGCTCATTTTCTTCAGCGAAATTTACGTGGTTTTTATTTCTATTTCCATTTTGGATTGAGAGCAAATCAGTCATTACCACATCTGCCATTTTTTATGTGTTTTAAACGAGAGAAAGTTGATTTGCTTGGTGTGATTTTGACGCTATTAAGCAGTGATTTTATCGACCATATTCGCTTTTTTACAGCCTCATTGCTCTTTGCTTTCCTTTTACTTGTAGCGTGAAAACGATTGCATGTTTATGTTTATTTAAACATAAAAAAAAAAATCTGATGAATTTTTTCTCAAGTATCGTATCATCAAATTTTCTGATTTTCTGAACCGTGTTATTTCTCATTGTTATAAGTATCATTATTATTAGTTTTTGGCAATGAAGTGTGAAATCAATCATCTAAAAATTGCTTCTTTTTTTTTTCATTTCTATATAGCACATAACCAATTTTTCCTTCTTCCAATAATGTTTTATAATCACTTTAGCATTTTCTGTAGAACTTTTATGTTACATACTAAAGGAAAACTATAAACTAGTTTCATATTTTTTTCCCTAGAAAACCAGAAATTATTATTGGATACTCTAATTACATTAAAAAATAATATACATTTACTTTACGAAAAAATTGATACAATTTTGAAAAGTCAATGCCTTTGGAAAGTTTATTTATTTTTTTAATCCATTGCTCCCTTTTCGAAATTACCATGAACCATTTTTGAGGAGTATGTAATTTAAAGCCCATTGTTTTAGCTGTTTACTATTTTATCACTCGTTGTCTATTGTTTCGGTTTTTTACACGACAGTTAACTATAATCACTTGGAAGGCTATATTAGTAGATACTGATATATATATTTATATATATTTTAAGATTTAAAAGATATAGTTAAAAAATAATTAATTATTATCAAAAATATAACTATTGTTGTTGCTAAATAATGCATTACAATGCGCAAGCCTATTTGACTCAATATTTATTTTTTGAATAAAATTTCCAGATAGTAATATAACAAATTGAGAAATAGAAACCATTTATTTATTCGGAATTGATTACCATAAATATGGAACATTATATTAGGCATCAAATTCTTAATATATATATATAGGGCAGGGCCTGATGGCCGAGTATCTAGAGCTCTGGTACTCGGTGCCACGGTTTTTCAGATTCGAGTTCCAACGATGTCTTGGATGTTTGTAGTGCCTCAGAATTCTCTTTAAACCGTAAGTCCCGCTTTAATATGATGCCCTATGTCATAATACCTGTAAATCCTAACCTATTACCTAGGCCTAATCGTTATATACATTTAAAAAGAAACCATCCCCTGTCCGAAATCTGCCAGTATGCAGACGGCCTTCGCCCACTATGGGCTGCAGTGCCAGGGAATTAGTTAGTTACATATATAACATCCTTTTTGCTCTGACTTAATTCCTTGACAACAGTTACAGTTAACATATTCAGTTACGAGAAAATGTGGGAGCGTAAGGTTAATAGGGGTCAGTGCAATAAATGTGTATACATATTCATAAATTTTAGTGAGCTTCGTATTCCACTTATATGCATTATAAACAGCTGAGGGGGAGACTTTTAGGGTAAGTGACCCACATTTACATGCCATATTGTAGAAAACATGAAACTCTCTGACCAGGTAGTCTGACTATCGATGCAAGACATTTTACACACGCTGTCACATCTCCCATTAAGTCTTCCTGTTTCTGAATACCACAGGCTTCAGGTTCGTATCCTGGAGGTGGCATGTATATTTGTTAGTGGTTAGTAATCCACATTAAAGTGTAGGTCCAGGTCTAATTAGCGTAAATTGTACAAAAAAAATGACCGTAGATAGACAAACCAAACAAAATCTTGTTTATGAATGCATTGAACTGCAACAGATGCACGCTAGGCTTAGGTTCAAATCTTCTGGCTTAGGAATCGACACTAATCAACGCTTGTCGCCCATTTTTCTGTTTATACGCCTTGTATAATATACCTAATAGCTTCTTTTTTTGTTTTCCTTCTGCCTTGATAATGACTTAAATTCGTTCTCGTGTTCTTTCTAATTGTATAAGAAGTATTTTTCCTGAAGCAAAACATTACACTTAAAAAAAAAAAAATTGTTTGTGTACACTTTTTTTTTCACTTGACTTGACTTGGTGCTTTGAAATGTACTTATTTTTCAGATATTTTTTTGTAGATATTTTTATTCTTTACAATTTTCATTTCATTTCAGCTAAATGTTTCAGTTTATTTATTAATTTGACAAAAACATTTTGTGAAAGATTTTTTTTAAGCTTACATTAATGAATTAAAAGAGATATTATTATTTGCTAGAAAAACGTAAGGAGGAGGAAAGATAGGAAATAAAATATGTCAAAAATAGGTTACTTATATTTCCCCAAGGAGATAATAGAGAGTTTTTGCATACCGTACGTTAGTTACCGTAGGACGTCCGTTAGCTTTTTCTCCCTAGCGCGCATGCTCAGTTTCCTATGAGCATGCGCGCTAGGCAGAAAAAGCTAACGGACGTCCTACGGTAACTAACGTACGGTATGCAAAAACTCTCTAATGACGCCATGATATGGCATGGTGGTTGGTAGCTGGGTTAGAAACCTACCAGGGTCGATCAACCTTTTTATCCTTTGCTTGAAGTGATGAGACTATATATTATTAACAGGTTATATTAGAGGATCAATAATATATATTAGTTAATATTATTGAGGCTAATTCATAGCATTCTTCAAATTGCAAATTATTTTAAATATGAACATTTTTTCATACTTGATTTTGATTTCGACATATAACGTCTTGATAAGTTTTTCAACTATGTAAGTCATAAAAATTTTATCAGTATTTTTGTTATAAGAATTTCAGTGCGTAAAAAAAAATGCATAATTTTTTAATATCATTGAGAATGGTTTGAATAAAACTCTTCATTTTAACGTCATTTATAAAAATTAAGTTCCATATATTTTACATTAAGAAAAATAGTGTCATAATTAATTTCTTAAAAGAAAAATTAAGAAAAATAGTGTCATATTTAATTTCTTAAAAATAGCCCGGAAACCCTTTTCCAATAATATACAATTTAACTTTTTATGTGTCAAAAAAGACTGTCGAAAAATAAAAAGAGCTTAAAATCTAAAAATGTTAGTGCCAAAAACAATGCTAAAAATACATTGTCAAAAATGTAAAAAGAATAAAATCAATGTAAAAAAATGTTAAAAATACAATTTAAAAATGTAAAATAACGGTGTTACAAATGCATTTAAAAATCAAAAAAATAAAATCAATGTAAAAAACGTGAAAAAAAACCAATGTAAAAATGTTTTGAAAAACTGTAAATAAACACTGTAAAAAATTTACTGATAGGGAGTTATAAATATTACACTTTAATCTCTCACATCAATTAAATTATTTCTGTTTTTTGAGCTTTAAATTATTTGATTGGGACAAATTTGTTCATCCCAAATTAATAATATAAATTAATAATTTTGAAAAAAATATCGATTTTTGAGATGAACTTTTCAAAATACGAATTATGATTATTAGAAACAAATTAAGTCTATAAATTGAGATATGACAGTAAACTTTCGTAATCACATAAAATTTAGGCATACTTTATTTTTTCCAAAATACAATTAAAATGATAATAATTCTTTTCTTTGCAATTAAGATGATATTACTTTTCAAAATACGAATTATGATTATTAGAAATAAATTAAATGAATAAATTGAGATATGACTATATGTAAACTTTCGCAATCATATAAAATTTAGGTATAATTGTTTTTTCAAAATGCAATTATTATGATAATAATTCTTCAATGTTATTTTATTAATAGACCTATACATTCATTAAAATTGATCGGCGAAATGTTATTTTACAAAATCAAGTTTGCAACTTAGTATGCAAGCAGTGTAAGACCCACATCAATCCTGCAAAAAGAAAAAGAAAAAAAAAAGTCACAGATAAAAGCACGACTAAATTTACTTTATTTCTTTATTTTTGCCTACTTCAATTGCATGAAACTATCCTAATACAAATATTATCTCTTTCGCGTTCGTGAAAATGTTCCATCTTCAATCATTATGCCGTTGGCTTTCAAAAAAAAAAAAAAAAAAAAAACCAACATTATTTTCTTACTAATTGAAAATACGTTTCATAGCTTAGTTCAAAAACCCAGATAAATTATCTCAGTTAATCCGAAGTAAGAATAATGAATAAAAAAAAATACAGCATCGGACGATTTTTGCATGTTTATGGAATGGATAAACCTTCACGTGCTGTTTTGTGTGACACAGTGGCTAGGTCAGGGTCAAATATATGCAGGAAATCCTGCACGGATTTTCTAAAAGGTATTACATATGTTCAACGAATGGCAACATACCGATAACCTCGTGCGATTTTTTATTTATTTATTTATTTGTTAAATTTTTTTGTGGCACAAGGCTGTCACGCTATGTAGACGATTAGGATTAATTTCTTTAGGACAAAGATACTTAATCCTTTCGTTTAAATTTATTCAAATGTTTTATGGGGGATGAGGTCTTGTTGGTTTGTGGGTACATACTCAAATTGCCGTATTATTACATACCTGAACGTTCATTAAAAATATGTTGTTGTTTGTTATCCCACTTGGTAGACAGCAACATTTAGACTGAGTCCGAGAACCCATGAAAAATATGTTGTATTCCTTAATAAGAAATCATTATATGCATATTTTTTTTTCAATATTGAATCATAGTGTTACAATTTGTTTGTTAATATCTCTTATTGTAGATTAATACGGATATCCTTGGCCGCATAGCGTCCGCTAGTTCTTTCATTGTAAAATGTTGAAACATAGTGGTGGTCTCATGCCCTTTGAGTTAATAAGAAAAATAGATAATTAAATGCCCTTTTTAAAAAAAAAAAAAAAAAAAAAAAAGAATTATTTATTTGATAAAATTATAAAATGAAAAGTAACAAAAATTTCGAAAGTGTAGATGTTGATGAAATCAGTTGCATGTAATCAAAAAATAAAACAGAATGTTTGTTAATAAGTTTCGTGCATAATTTTTTTAATAAAGATATCTTTAGTTTATGAAATATATTTTATTGTACTACAAAACGAAAATTGAAATCCGGCATTGTTGAAAATTTCGTTTACATTAATTAGTCAAAAGAGATTAAAAATTGTGTATCGATTTCGTAACATTAGATATTGGACATGTATTTCAAATTTATGTATAGTTTTTCCTCTTTTATAGTGGTGTTTTAAGTATATAAAAAATATTTGGACAATAATTTCATGTTTTCAAATTTCCAAACCCACATTTTCTTCATAAATTACTTAAATTTTACAAATTTGATTTTTATGTAACTGCAGGAAAACAAATGTCGACAGATTTTATGTAGCAGTATGACAGTATTTTTAAGTTTTTTTAATATTTTTCTCCGGATTATTGACAAGAAATTAAGATAATTCAATTTAAGAGTCCACATCTCTACCAGTGACAAATTTACAAATATACCCGTTCGTAGAAAATCTATTGCCTCTACTTCAAAATTACATATCTTTTTTTCATTATCTGCCATAACTAAATTTAAAATCTGTTATAATAAATAATTTATACTTTAACTTTTAATTAAATATGCTTAAATATTTAATTAAAAGTTAATTGACAATTTGTAAAACTTAAATAGATTATTTCTTCTGTTATTATGTTTTCTTCTGTAAGTGTTTCTGCGCTTTTAGTGTAAAAAAATCTTAATTTATTTACTTATAAAAAAAATGTAGAGATCTATAGTCATTTATTTCTTGGAAATTTTCGAACAATATATTTGCTTGGAATACATTGAAATCATTCGTTTCATAAAGTTTTTTTTTTTTTAATCTTATAAGTTTTATCTTAAAATATTTGAAATTAAGAAAATATTATTACAACAGAAGGATTTTTTTATTAATAATTCTTCAAATATTTAAATTGAAAATTGAATTTTTTTTTAAATTTTTTTTTTTTTTTTACCTAATTTTAATTAAAAATGACAAGTGATAAAAAGTATAATATTTATTTGTATTATTTATTTTTATAAAAATAAAGCAAGCTGAGCTTTACATTAATTAGTCTATGAATAACGCTATATTAGGCCATATGAATTCTAAATTTTTTACTTATTAAGATTCTTTATAACGTGAATTCTAAATCTGCTACTTATTAAGATTCTTTATAACATAAATTCTAAATTTGCTACTTTATTTTGATAAATTGATTAATTAAATTAATTATTGTTTATTTTATAATTCACAAACAATTGAAAATATAAATTTTCGAGATATTGTGATTTTTTTTACTTTTTACCGAGTCAGGATTTTTTTTATAAAAATTATCTATTGCAAAATAATCTTTCTTCAAGGCTTTTTAACAATTCATTTGTTGATTTGAAATCTATTTTAGTTTTTAACCACTAATATATTTTGAAATTTTAAACTCATTTGAATAAAAATATGAATTTTTAATGTATATTCATTGTAACTGAAATGCATAGTATTTATCATTATTTTTGACGTTGGTAAAATATTTAAATTTAGAAATAACTGATCACTTGTGATTGTACTTGAAAAAAAATCATTAAAACTTTGCGAAATCGTGTCGATGTCCTTCGGATAAGTCTTTCTTGCTACATACAAAATCCGTATTTTCTTATTTAAGTATTTAGAGATCTGAATTATCCGTATAGAGATCTGAATTGTCTTCATATCATATGCGTCGATCTCTAACGTCACGCAAATTATACCAGACAAATTAACGAAATGGCGATGAACCGTAAGAAAAAAATTTTTTTTTATTTTTTTATTATCGACATCTTGCAGATTTATTTATTTTGAAGCACTGAAAATATTATCGATTTTTTGAAGATTTATTTGTTTCAAAACACTTGGAAACAAAATATTCTTGAAAAGATTTTTTTTTATATTGAATTTCTTGACATTTATGATTTGCACGTTGAGTTTCATAATTTTAAAATCGTGCCTAACGTTTTGTTTTGGTAATACGCTTGGAAAGTTCGAAAATTGATATTATCAATTCGGATATATTTTGAAATGGAAATAATTTCGACAATAACTCTTTCGTATACTAGTAATTCATTTCTCCATTATCGGATCATTTATTTTCGAAATATTTTAATCTTAAAAATATTTAATAAACTGGGTTAGAATTTTAATTCTATGTTTTCGTAATTTGAATATTTTAAATATTTTGTTTCTCCACATTTGTGAAAAAGTTATCGGAGATAGAAAGTAGGAAAGTTCTGTTATAGTCTTGTATGTGTAATAATATTATAAATTTAATACATAAATTTATTTCAATTGATTTTATATATTCAAAAAAAAAAAAATATTTTGGCTTTTTTTTTATAGTTTATGGATGTTTGTGAGTGGTTCGGAATCCAGGTTAAACTGTAGACCCTGGTATGTTTTGCCCAAAGTATGCACAAAATGACCGTAGAGCGAACATGAGCTTTTAGGAAGGTGAGGATATGTTGCAAAAATTAAACCAAATTGCAAATGTATGCAAAATTTAAACCATTTTATATAAATAAATAATTAACAAAACTAATGCGAAGAACTTTTGGATGAACACAAACTGTAATTTTTATGCTATGAAATTCAAATTTGTTGGTTTTTGATTTAGAAGATATTTTTTTATGATTTAGCTACTATCGAATTGCAATTTAAAAGTAATACATCAAACTAGAAACAGTTTTTAACGGCTACCCATATAATGTATAACTGAAAATATTTAGACATTCATAACAAACAAAAATATTGATCGTTAATTATAATCAATTAATATTGATTGTTTATTATAATCAAATGTATTGCACTTATCGAAATGTTTCAATGACAATTTTTTTTGTATTGTGAAAACACTTCTTCCTAATAGAAGAATAATTATTCATAATTACAAGATTACAATACATAATAAATACCTAGACCAGAATTATTATTTATTATTACAAGAATTGTATTGATTAAGTGAAGAACAAAAAGATAATAATAGAATTCTTTTATAAAAATGCTATATTTAAAGAAAAATATAGAATATATTTGAAAACTATAGAATACATACAAAAAATGTTTGAATGTTCTTCTTATAATTGTAGTTTACCAACTGGAATTTAAATTATTTATTTTATTCGATTTTGAGAACAATTTGTTTAGTTTTCTAAAATGTAAGAAGTGATTGTTTATTTTTCTTTCAACAAAAACGGAAAGAATTACATGAATATTTTGTTAATCTTCGTGATAAATTGTACGAAATGTTTACACTATCTTCAGCAGTAACAATATTTTTGCTATTTTTAAAAGTTTTACAAAATTAAAGTTCTGTTTTTAATTCTTCGTTCTCAGAAAATTAATTTTTTAAGTGTTTTTAATGTCCCTTTGAATTCTAAAATAAACCTTTTTCTTTTTACTCGTTTTATTGGAAGAGACAATTGGTTTTAAACAATAATATTTATGACAATTAATTTTAAAATCTTATTGTTTCTCTTTTTTATATTATTTACCATTGAGAATATGTAAACCCTAACAGAGGCAATGCATACAATAGGGATAGAATAAGAGTCTTTCGTTCCTTTTTTCAAAACAATTTTCTACCATCCTTAAAAATAATAATAATAATAAACTGAGAGGAATTTTTATTAATTTTGATGTTTTATTAACTATAACAAAAAAATAATATTTATATAATAATATTTATATAATATTTATATAATTTTATATATTTAATTTTAGAGGTTTTCCAGATTTAAGATACGCTATCATCATTTCGAATCACATCAGATTGTTGTGATACATTATTATCACATGCATGCAAATAAATTATCATCTCATATACATGATCATCACATTATATATTAGTATTTAAAACATTACATGTACCAGTCCTTATTACTATACTCACATATTTATCGACCGATCTAGGGACATTGTTAAACGCAAATATTTTTACTTTTCCAATTCGTTGCATTTGTAAAAAAAAAAAAGTTTATAATACGCTTAATGGTTTTCTCAAAGCAGGAAATGAAATGCCATTTTGTTGAGTATAAATTAAAACTAGAAGATTTTTGAACTGAAGTATAATGCACTTGAACATAATTTTTTAAGTAGACATAACTTTTCATACAATTCCACTCCATTTCCAAAAGAGGAGACTCGATGGCAATTGAGTCAGCGTGGGTAAAAGAATCTCGCATCAATGATTAGGCAGGACTTTTCTGTATTTTCTTCCATACAACACACAAGTGTGAGTGCAGTTACCCGTAAAAATTTTCCGGAAATCAAATGTCCTGTCCTCTTATCGCCCTTCTGTGGGCTGATATACATAACTGAACATTAGACCTACCGATATTCCACAAATATATACACAAAAATCCTTTGACCAATTATTGATTTTGCTATTCAAGAATATTGTATAAAAATAACTTCATCGTCAAGCACTCGTAATAGACTAACAATAACAGTTTTTGAATTTTTAATATATAATGAAAGTGTAGTTCATTAAGTTATCAAGTTATCTGTGACAACTGCAGAATTATCCGAGTAAAAATTTCAGTCGTAGAAATAAATAGTATTGCCCTTGTCCATTGATAAAAAAAAAAACCTTCGAAAAAATGCAGACTTTCTGAAAGTATATAAAAAGAATATCAATATCAATTCAAAATTAAAATTTCTTTTTGAATATTTTTTTCGACATGTTTGTTAATTTTGTTTTATTTATTTATTTCCTATTTAGTTATTTCCATCTTTAGTAAAATCATTTTATTTATCTTTTTTAATAATATGTAATATTTTGATGCATTATTTCTTTGAATTCAGAAAATTGAGCTTTGAACTCATTATAGAATTCTGTAGTGAATGTAAAACAAACATAAAGAACGATTTATTTAGATTTATAAAAACAAAAATTTCCTTAAATTTATTTTGTATAAATCAGAAATATTGCGCTAATTTTTAAAAAATACTTACTTTAATGGAAAAATTATTAGTTTATATTTTCGATATGTTAGCATTTCCTTATATCAAAACGATAATTCAATAATACTCGCACAAAATATCTATTACAATGAATTGCTTACCAAATTTGTAACTATTTGTTTATTATTATTATTATTATTATTATAAATATTTGTTTATTATTATTTATTATTTGTAAATATTTGTTTACTTATATTCGAACGAACGGTTACAGTTAGTTAGTTGCATGTGTAAATGTTTATTGCCATGTACAAAATAAATCCTCGCATATCCAAATATTGAAAACGTATTATAAAGGGCAAAACATCCATTATTGTACTGATTTTACTTCTTTTATCAACAAAAATCCTGATTTTTATCCTGAATTCTATATGTTCCAAATGAAAAGGTTATACAGGAAAATCGAGAATCAATAAATAAACGAATTATTTCTAAAAAACCAGCGATTTCTATTATTCGGTCTGAACTAGTTCACGATTACTGTTATTGCTCGATTCAATATTTTTAGAGAGAACCGGTTGTCCTCTTTAGGAAGACTTTCTCCCTATTAGTTTGGCAATTTCTGGTCTTTCAAATGACATCTTCGTTTATTTCTTTAAGAAATAAGGAATTGTTGAAAGATTACTCCATTATTTTTTTTTTTTAAAAAGATAATTCACCATAACGCTTTCCTCTTTCTTAGTGTTTCTCTTGAAACAAAAAAAGGAAATATTTTTATTTTTCTGTGTTGAGCGCTTTATTTAAAAAAAAAATAATAATAAATAGAAACTTTATTTTTTAAATAATAAACTTTGTAGTGAGTGAAAATTACACTATTTAAAGAGTTAACCACAATTATGTGATAGTGCATGCATTTCATGACAGAAAGAAATTGAATACTTTTTACAAAAATAATAAGACATTAGATATTGATTTTGATGTAACTTTTTAATGAAAATTAGTTAAATAGTAAAATTTATGTATGTAAGTGCTAATTTTAAAATAATATTCTTTTTTATAATTAATGTAAATCTTCAATGATAGTTTTAACTAATAGATTATTAAATTATGTGCTTTTTGTCCTATATAATTGTAGATAAAATTGGTTAGATACATGTTTTCATCTTTTTTTGTACAAAATTTAAAAATGATTTTGATTTTAATGTCATATAAATTAAGCGGCATCAATAAATAAGCACGGAATCATAATAAATGTAAATCATAGATTATAGAAGAGTTTAATTAAGTGAAATTCAAACTCTTATGTTTAAACATTTATATTTTGTTCGATTTTTTTTTTTTTTTTTTTTTTTTTTTTTTTTTTTTTT
>BPLQ01012752.1:628198-649141 GCA_021605075.1 Caerostris darwini
TTTTTTTTTTTTTTTTTTTTTTTTTTTTTTTTTTTTTTTTACTTTTGTTATTTAATTAAATCGAATTCGTTTGATAATTATACGGTATATAATACTTAAATTTATTTGTACTGTAGTGTGCAGATTGGGCAACCAGATTGTAACTGCATGTGGTTGGGTTGAGATACTTGAGACACAGGTTGGAGAACTCGCAGTTGTTAATATTGACAATACAATTAGAAAGCATATAATATTTAATGCATTTTAAAGACAGATAATTACAGATTCGTGAAAGGATTCCACTTCTAAGCCGAAAATCCGATACTCGACTTCTTTAATTACTAACTCGTTTTAATTAAGCCGGTTTATTGTTATATTAATAAATAATAATGTGCTAAATTAAATAAACGCGAAAATTGTTTTACTGCTTTTTAAAATACTTAATGGAAATTAATTAAAAATGCTTATTTTTATTTTATTATTGTTATTTTTAAAAAAAAACTGTGCCTAATTTTATTCAAAGTCATAAAACGAAATTAAAATTGCTAATAAGGTGTGCAGATGTTAAAATGTAATTTAAACCTTATCCATAAAATGGAAAAGGTTATGAATTTCGTATACTACACTTATAAATATCTCGTTTAGCAATCATTTCTACGAAATGCTGCACACGTCTGAATTACAAAAGTGTGGTGCTGATTGCATTGCAATCTGATGTCGAAACATCTCATCAGGTTTTCTCTTCCTTCGAACCCAATCGAAATTGGGTCGAGGGAAGAACACATCGAAAACCAGTAATTATTGAAAAGCCGACCAGAATGTGTGTTTGGAGGATGCCAGCGGACGAAAATAAGAACAAAAATCCAAGGGCCGAAAGTAGGTCTGCCAGTAAATCTGGTGTGAAGTTCAGTTCAGATGCAACTCCCCTCCCCTTCTTTGACAGCAAATTGTCGTTGACCGCCCATCAACATCGAAAACACAGCTGTTTCTGACCTAAATCGCAACAAAGCAAACTGATTTTGGATTTCTTCAGGTTTTTAGATTGAGTGTAATTTAATGTCGTGTGAACACTTTCTAAGCCTTTATTATCACGAAATACAAGAAAAACATCCTCAAGTATTATTGATTCCACATTTGAGGTGAAACGCCTAAGTGACTGTTGATGATATTTAATGCATTGGGAATATTAGGCTAATAGTTATTGATAAAAAGTTCAAAGATTTTATTATTGATTATAGGAGCATTCACGCATTTATGTGTTTCTCCATAAACTCATGAAGTTTAAGGAGCATTTTACTTAGGTTACAGAACGTTGATCCCTATTGCCACTTCGTTTTAAAACGAAGAATGCTTGAGTGAGGTTTAATGAGCATTTTACTTATGGGATAGAACGTTCGTCCTAATGCCACTACTATTTGGAACGTAGAATGCCACTATGAAGTTTAATGAGCATTTTACTTAGGGGATAGAATGTTGGTACCTAATGCCACTGATATGGAACGAAGAATGCCACCATGAACTTTAATGAGCATTTTACTTAGGGGATAGAACGTCCATCCCTAATGTTACTGCTATTTAAGACTAATGGCACTATGAAGTTTAATGAACATTTTACTTAAGAGATAGAACTTTGGTCCCTAATGTCACTGCTATTCGGGACGAAGAAGGCCGCCATGAGGTTTAATGAGCATTTTACTTAAGGGATGGAACGTCAGTCTCTAATTCCGCTGCTATTTGGAATGAAGAGAGCTTCTGTGAAGTTTAATGGACATTTTACCTAGGGGATGGAACGTTGTTCCCTATTGCCACTTCTTTTTAGAACGAAAAATCCGTTCGCAACCTTCTCCCTTCTTCAAGAAACTTAGAGAGAGACTTCTTAACCATTGTTTTATCTGTCATCTCCTATCTGAGCGTGAAAATTTTGAGCTTAACTTGTTAGTCAAGCTTTTAATTAGGGTTCTGTAGATCGACAGATCATCGTAATAACCGAAAAAAAACCTCTCCAGGCCCAAAAATACAATCGTAATTATTAGTTCAAGAAATAATTTAAATTATTACTTATAATTATCGTTGGATTATTTGTAACGTACATAAGATCAAAATTATTGTTGGGATTTACAATAAAAACTATCTGATTTGTATTTCTAAAAAGCATTGTAAGTTTAAATATGTTTCTTAAATCAAGATCAGTTAAAATTTTCAATTTTTTTTTTTTAATTTTTAAATATATTTGAAAATTTATATTGTATATTTTGAGAATTTATATTTTAATAAATTGTTGTCATTTGTAGCTTTTATGTTTAAACAATGTTTTTTTTTTTTTTTTCTGGTGTCATCTTGACTGAAATAGGATATCATCTTAAAAATATTTTCAATTGGGTAGAGAATTAAAAAATAAAAATTAGCCAATACAGAAACATGCGCAGTAAATTTTTATTCTTTTTTTTAATGCAAGTAAAATCATTCAATTAAAAGACTTCCACGTTAGATAATTCCTCGAATTTGTCAATTCAAGTAATTTAAAAATTTTTTATTTAACACATTGGATTAAGTCAATTTATTAGTCATGTTAAATATCACAAATCGTTCAATTGAAATATCAACTGTAAATAAAAGGAAATTTTAAAATCAATTTAAGATATAAAATCTTATTAACATATTATTTAAATATACAGTTTGGTGCAAAGACCTTTTTCGAAATGCAAAAGGTGAAAAAGCTTTATTACCGAAAGAAAGATATTGTGTAATGATTTTAAAAATATAAAGAAATAAAGTTTTTCTTCTAATGTATTTTAAAGAATAAAGTAAATGATAAAAAAATCAAAAAGCGTCTCTTTTAAAATTATAAAATAAAAACATTTTTAAATATACTTTTTTATTAATTTAAATTACACAAAATACTTTTAATCTTATTTTTAAGGCTTTTAGATTTAATCATTATTATTAACTTTTTATGATACATGAATTAAAACACTGATCTTCCGTTTACTAAATGATAGTTGTATTAATAATTCTTTACTTTTAAAATTTTTCTTTGATAAAATGAGAACTGCATCCAATAATTGTTTTTTATTCATATCTTCTATTATATTAAAACATTTTCATTTCTTCATTTGGTCAAGCAACATCATCAATCATTTACGATAAATATTTTTTTTAAAAAATGAGGTTAATGTTTTTAATTTGATAATTGTGATGAAAATTTCGTAACTTCTTAAACAATGAAATAAAAATTTCCATAAAATGAGCATTAAAAGACAACAAAATGGATGCTCATTTTCCACGGTAATTGACAAATGAATGCTTGAATTGGTTTATTTCATCATTCTTTTTGGCATCTAAATTCAGCTAATCCAGAATTGAAATTTAAAAAAAAGGCTGCCCATTGTTAAAAACTTTTCTTTTTAAATCGTTTGGTAACAGAATATTAACAAACGATTTAAGAAAGAAAATTTTGTATTCTTATTCTATTTTAATTTAATTTTTGTTCGTGTTATTCTTATTTCTTCTTTATTTTGTTTATTTCATTACTGGTTATTCTGGGTACTTTTTTTTTCTCTGAGCAATTTAATTAGATTTAGTCTTTCTTAAAGAAATTATGACTTGTTTTGAAATATTGAACTAAATCAGCCATGCATGAAAACATAATTAAAAGTAGATTATCATAAATCTTATTGAATATTTATTTAATATTTTTTTAATTGTTAAAAAAGAAAACTGAAAAATAATTTTTTTACAAACTTCTTTTTCTAGAAAAAAGCATTGTTTAAAACGTGATATTATTGAGGATGTTTATTTAGTATTTGTGTTTAAAATTTCTTACTTTTTTTAAATAAATTTTTCTATTTATTTGTCATAATTGAAAATTAATGATTTAACATTCAATATCTATAATAATTTTGAAGTGTGAAAATTTTAACACATCAAAAAAATTAATAGTACATAAAATTTATTTTTATTATTTTTTTTTCGCAGAATGCTAGTGAAATTATTTTTAAATGCCCTGTTTATGGTCCAGTTGTAATGCGTGCAAAAGGACACGGGTTTGATTGTCTGTAACTGCAGTCACTGCTTTGAAAAACAAGCTTTGTTGTAAATTTGGTGCGGATTGTGACACAAAATTCCGTTTCAACAGTCTAGTAACCTGAAGATATTCGTGTTTTTTCAATACGAAATGCAAAAATTACTTCTAGAAGACCTCAGGAAGATATTACTTCTTGCCAAAGAAAGACGTTAACATGTCAAAGTAGAATCTACGTTAACAAAAGTGTCAGCAATTTAGATAAATGAAATGATTGAGTTAATGAATCATTATTTAATTCCGACAATATTATCCTCAGAAAATTTTTTTTTAAATATTTAACTTTTCTTTACGTACCTAAATAGCACTCGGTGCCACAGATTTCGGATTTGAGTTCCGGCGGTAGCATGGATGGTTTGTAGTGGTTCGGAATCCACTTTTATCCATAGGTCCCGGTCTAATATGACTATTGGGCGTAGGACTGACAACACTACCCTGTAAAAAAAAAACATTTCCTGTCTTGAAGTCTGCCAGTAGGCGGACGGCCTTGGTCCAACATGGGCTGTACTGCCAGTTAGTTATGTACCTAAAAGCTGCTTACTTTCTCTCTTTTCTCAAAAAATAAATAATGAATTAATAATTAAGTAATAAAAGCTAAATATTTTTCACCAATGTTTTTTAAGATTTGTGTAACAAAATTTTGTAAGCCCACTATATTCTATTTATTATTATTATTTTTATTAGCAATCTTAGAGAATACTCTCCCTATATTGATTTGGCCATCAAAATATTTATGCCATCTATGTACAGGCCATTATCTATGCCCTTTTCTCCATTGCGCATCCTGAATAATGCTGAATCTCCTATAAATCTATAGTATTCAGAAAACGAAATTTCTTTTTATTTTAATCGCAAGATTTGATTTTATTGTATTTTTTGAAATCCCAATCCATTAAACTCCTTTATAGGATATTTTTAATTATGATTGAAAATAGTTGGCGTTAATAATATAATATCTTTATGAAATTTGTAATGTAAAAAATAGCATATTATTTTTAAGCTATCTTTTTCTGCTTAACAGTTTTAATTATGTTGATTCTGTTTTTTAATCTTTTCAGTCCTTAAATTTATCTTTAATCATTTGCAAACCGAATAATTTTTTCTAATTTAAATAGTACAACAAAATAATATACCAAAAACTTCGTGTTAGAAATGAGTGTCTTGTGATTTTTTTATCATTGTGATAGAAAATATATGACTATCCTATTTCACTTTGATAGAGACATATGAATATCATAAAGATCATATGACTCTCATAATGATCCTTTGTAGAAATGATATTCGAAATTGTTAAATATATTTTTATGTTAAAGTGTTAAAATCTCATTCTGAAAATATATGAAAGTCTTTCTAAAGTGTTAAAATCTCATTATTATAACCGATGTTCCACGTGCCATGTTCTCGCTGCAGTTGATTCTACTTTCTATGTCCTAAAAAATAAAAGGATTTTTTACTGACTAAGACAAAAATTAATTACTTTCTGTACCATGTTATTATTATTTCCTGCCACCTGCAAATACGAGTCATCATTTGTTATAAAAAGATAACGTGACCATATGATACATCTGCAAGCTAACCCATAACAGAAATAAATTATTCCTCTTAACTAAACAAAATGTTCAGTTTTGCACTCAAAGTTATTGTGTGGGAACAGTTGCGTGTCACAGATCAGGTGGGCTCTCCTACTCGACTTTCATTAACTGTGATGATCCTATCTTGTCCTTTGCTTTTAAAGAACAAAATTGAAAACAGATGTTCGACTGGCCTTTTCTGTATATTAATGAGCTGAAAATCATGTATTAAGATTGTCAATCATGATTATATTAAGTGGTTATCTAATGACTTACGTTTATCACACTGTCTGTTTTTATTTAATCAATAAACGATATTTTTAATCTTGACATATAAACAAATAAATGTAAGAAAGTGGGCTTTATCTTGATATTTACTCAAAAAAATTTTAAATAAATACACGTAATATGAATTTTTGCATTTCTCATACATCACTCATGTTACAAGTATTGGCAAATTATAATTATCTACTGTAATAATTATTTTTTATAATTACCTTGACAAGTTATAATTATTTATATTTACAACTAAATTGTACAGCAAAACAATATACCAAAACTTCATATTAGAAATGAATCAAATATAACTTGACAAATTATAATCATTTATATTTACAACTAAATAATAATAGTACAATAATAATATTAATAGTGCAACAAAATAATATATCAAAAGCTTCATATTAAAAATAAATCAAATATAACTTTGATAAGTTATAATTGTCTATAGTAATAATTATTTATATTTACAACTAAATAGTACAGCACAACAATATACCAAAAGCTTCATATTAGAAATGAATCAAATGCTCGGATAAGTTGACCAATTATTTGCTAAATTAAAAATGTGAAAGAATTTTATATCAAAATTAAACTTTTAATTTCAGTTGCTGTTCTTAATCGGACATATTTTTTTTAAGTTTTAATTCATTCTAAGTTTTATTTAAAAAAAAAACCTTCATCATATTATAAAAAAAATTTCAATCATACACAGCAAAATCACACATTTATCGACGCCAACTTTTATGCTGGTCAATTAGAATGAAGCATTAGTTTGTAAAAAAATAACAAATGCATTATTTAGTTAATAAATGTGGCACGCGTATTAAACGAGTTAATAATTTTAATGTGTTTAGGAAATCATTTGGGGGATATTTTTATAAAAATCGATATGGATTTCATTTATTTACTTATATTTGTTTATTGAATATTTAAAAAAATGTTCTATGTCAGCATCTTTTTTATTGACTTTTTTTATTGCCAAGTATTTTAGCAAATGGGCCATTAACTTTTAGCATTGAGTGAGTGTACCTGCATATAAAATTCTTCAATGCAATGCACACGTCTAAATCTTCATTCTTTACTTATAGTCAGGATTCCATAAAATGCAACTGATAATAGTTCTTTGTGAAAACTGTTTAAGTGTTTACTTGATACATTTATTATTTTCTTTGATAAAAAAATTCTTTTATTCACAACATTTGTTCTTTCTTCCATAGGTTCTTCTGAAAGGGAAGTAGGGGTCCGCAAAGAACACATCGCCAGCCTGTACGACTCCCTGGCCGCGGAGCTCCGGGAACGCCTCACCAACCGCAACAGCTGCCCTATCCTCCTCCCTCCAAAAGACTACGACACCGTCAGCAGACGACAGGGGAAGCTGGACGGCATCGACAGCCGCCGAAGCACCAACTACAATCTGGTGGGGCTGAACAAGACGCCCTCCCCACTCATCCACCAGACGAGCAGTGGGGGTGGAAAATCGCCCTCCAAGAACCAAGACGCCACCAGCGCCAAGTCTTCTGGTGGCAAATCCAGCAACAAGTCCAGCAGCGGCATCGGTTCTGACGAGGCACTCAGCTCTGCAATACAGGAAGTCTCCTCTCATCCGGATTTCGAAAGCAAAGAAATCGATCCGGACACGAGCTCGGATGACGAGGAAGACTGGCCTGATGCTTCCGCACTCAACGACGACGATGACGACGACGAAGAGGAGGAGGTGATTCCCTCCTATGAGTGGCGTCGACCCCCCAGATACGCCCCCGCACCGTCGGGTGCCCCAAGGGATAGACGCAGTCGATCGTCACCGGATGATGAAGAAGATCACAGGATGAGTCGGGTGCACAGAGGGGTGCGAGGGATTGTGGACAAGTTCGAGCGTCGAGCCGCGTCCCCCACTCCCGCCACTCAAGAACTTCACCGCACCCCAGTCAAAATGCCCTCCACCCCTCGAAGGTCCGAAAATCCCATGCCAGAGTCCGAACACATGAAGCACTTCGATGTGGTATACAGGAGACACAGTAATCCTCTGGAGAAGAAGATACAACGGGAATCGAGACCCGTTTCATATCCCACAGCAGTCATCGATCCAGTTTCACCAAGGCCAACAAAATCCAGACCTAACCTGGAGCCTCCAGGTGACCACCGTACCAAGTACATGGACATCATGCCTCGTCAGAATTTTGTGGATAGGCCACCGCAAGACGTTTTGGATGACCACATCATCCCGATCCAAAGGTACCCTGCCAATTATGACAGATACGCGGACAGACACTCTCCTTCTCACATTCCAGGTCGCGACCGGGACTTCAGGGATTCCCGTCCCCTATCTTCATCCCCTGTAGGTGTCAGGCAATTCAGGTCTCCTGAAAGACAGTCTTCCCCGCACGATATGTATTCCAGGCAACGACAGATTAGTGCAACGGACATTCGGCAGGAAAGAGCTTTTCCATCTAGGTTTGTGGAGCCTTATCCGAATGCTAGGCCCACATATCACCCACCACCCAACGAAGAGAGGAGAAGATCAGGCTACTTCGATCTACCAGTCGATCCAAGAGACTATAGGCATAGTTTTGTGGAGTCTCCATTTCGTAGACTTCCTTTGAATACTCAGTATTAAGCTTCAACGATCCCATGTCGATCTACCTTTTGGTTCCCTCAAAAAAAATCTACCGTCAGTGATGTTGTGCCACAAGAAACTGTAACTAAACTGTCCGGTTTAATTCTCTTTTCACTTCCCAGTTTTACGAGAAGCCTTTCCAGTTCTGGATCTATTGATAGTTTACGAGTCAAGTTTCAGTGTTCCGCTTTGAATCGTTCCGCGTTTAGCCAATTTTTAAATATTGCTGTTCGACAAAGAAGCGTTCATGTTTACTTTGGATATTTGAACAGGAATCACCAGGTGGTATGTGTAGATATGAAACAAAATCCCGGTGAGTTGAGTTGCAGATTTGGTCTTGACATACTTCAGTTTTTCGAGGAAAGGGAAAAAAAATTCAAAATGTGGGTAATAAATTTTAGTGCTAATAAAATGGCCACCACAGAAGGGTAGTCGTCCTCCATCGACACTACTGTAAATTGCTCCAATTTGAAACAAAAAATTTAAAGAAAGGTCTCTTACTTTTTAAAGTGTTTTTTAATATTTTTAGGTCATGTCATGCAAAGCATATTCTCATCATAATCAGTTTTTTATAAGAAATAGACTTTTTTGATATGCAATTTTAAAGGTCATCTACAACAGTGCAAATTTTTTATTGCTATTTTCTTGGAAAAATAATTTTATTTTTTAAAAATCTTCCCATGATTTTCATCGAGTTGCTTTCATTTTTTCTTTTTTTAAATTCTCATTTCATTTACAGCCACATGTAATGTTTTTTACAATACAAATAAACTTGCTTGAAATATACAGTTTTTTATTAAAATTTTATGTTACTGGAAAAACATTTTTTTTTTCTTCAAGTATGGGCTATCTTTTTAAGTTTGCTTAATAAGTAGTACTTTAGTTGAAATTGAACAGAAATATGCTAGTTTATATCAGTGTACAACTTAATGTAATATTCTGGAGTAGCAGTACATCAAAATGCAAATCAATGCAATAGAGAAATATTCCATAGTGTCTTCCCTTTGAATAAGGAAAATATTAAATCAAAATATATTACATCATCCTGTATATTGTACTTGTAAAATTAAAAAAAAAAAACTACCTGGAGCGCAGTCTACTAAAAAAACAATAAATTTAACATTGTTTTAATGTAAAGCAAATTTGTACAATAACATATTATATTGAAGAATTGCAATGTACATTTGTCTAAAGAACTAATTTATTTGTTAAAAAGTAATTTGTGTGTATTTACATGTCTCTGCCGTTGTAAAAAATAACTACTATCGCTCTTTTCGTTATGGGAAAAATAAAGTTTCATATTTTGTATTTTTGTGTTGTGTCATATTTTCAACTCTAGTATTCATATATTATACTCTAAACATCTGAATTCACCATTTATGTAAACTTCACCTATCAAATGTCAATCATAGCAAAAATTAAACACATACAAATTATTAAAATTTATTTATACGAAGTTATCATCTTCCCTTGTCAAATGTCTGCTATCAAATGAATAATACTGTAGTCAATCATTATTTCTAAATTGGAAATAACAGAGAAAAGATAATATAAATAATTCAAAATACTTTTATTATCTACACTGGCGTCCAGAAGTTAAGCCTAATTCATATATAAACTTTCATCATCATAACAGGCTCGATAGCCCGTTGTTGGCCTTGGCCTTCTTTAAAAGATTCCACCAGGCTGTTCTCCTCTTGGCCATGGACCTCCGGTTTTTTTATCTTAATAACATTAAAATCAGAGTCTAAATAGCCGACCCATCTCTTTTTCGGTCTTCCCCTTGATCGTTGTCCAAAAGGGGTTACATTGAAAACCCTCAAAGCAGCTCTATCACTTTCCATATATATAAACTTTACGAAATCATTTTTGGAGAATCATTTGCCAAAAGTGAAATGCTATCTTTATGCAAAACTTTTCAGTCTACTTCCGCAAAACACCTACATATCGCCGAACTGGCTCACGCTGCATAGGCAGTTCAGAATGGTTTCGTGCAATCGATGTGCGAAGGAACATTATCAACGACCAAACGGGACGAATGATGGCACAAAAACGTCAACTGGACATGCTTGCAAAAGGAAGAACCGTTAAAAAGCTGGAATCCTTGACGAACACAAACCCAGGTATCTTAAAACGTGAATGTGCCTCAGTGTATGATCTCAAGACTGGGACTTCAAAGTGTGGAAGTTGCTAACCAAACACCTCTACCATTTCCGCCTAGAGTCACAACCTTTCACCAAAACCGATATCTGGCAATAACTGCCGGAAGTCAGAGGAATAATTGTGCCAGAGAACTGGATTCAGCGTTCCCAACCACCACATGAGTAGGAATTTCCAGACAAACTGTGAACAGCAGACTTATTTAGGTTGGTCTCTGTGCTAGACGATTAACGTTTTTTTATTTTTCTCTAGTCTGCATAAACGCGCTCGTATAAATTGGCGTTTTGCATAATGGATCAATGTTCAGTGATAAATCGCATTTTATTCTGATAATTGTCGAATAACCATATGGAGAGAAGGTTGAAGCTGCTTTCACCCGGAAAACACCAGTTAAAGACAACATTTTCATTCAAGTCGTGTCATGGTGTGAGCAGGCATCATGTTTTAGACAACATAGATCTCCATACCTTGGAAGCGAGATTTGGGCCTGCAGAAAAATGCCTTGGTTTGCCTGTTTCGAGGTGCTGTTGGTTCTGGCTTCATATTTATGGATGATAAGTGCCGAGTGAGCATGATCGACGATTTCCTTGAAATAATATCCAGCACATGTTGTGGCCTATTTACTCATTTGATTGGAATGGTATCGAACATGTGTGGAATATATTTGGAAGACAATTTGCAGCCCTTCCGCATCTACGAAACTCTGATCCAGAACTCCGATTAAGAGTTCTCCGTTTTTTGGAACTAAAAAAAACTCATCCATAAAGACATAGCAATTATGAAAAATAGTTGTGCAACTTGCCTGACCACATACCTTATTAAACTACAGCATCACCCTTTCTGTTTCATTTGTTTTTCATTAAAATGTAAACTTCTATTACGCCCAGTTTTCCTTCAAACTGTTTCTTTGGATATTAAAAGGGATTATTATCGTTCTTTTGCATTGTTTTTCTAGTTTTATAACCTTTTGGAATTCGCATATCACGTTTCCTGCCATTCCGATTTAGATTCCCTTCATTTATTATTCGCATGATCACCAGTTATGCTTAACTTTTGGACACCGGTGTTATAGAAGCAATGAAGAATAACATTTAATTTTTTTTATTGGCTTATTAGATAATTTTTGTGATGAATTCTTTCCAGTTGTTCATAGGTAAAAATTTATTAACAAGAATAAAAAATATCAATTATAAAGTGCAACTACTCAGGCTGCCTGCGTCTTTATAAGGAAATAAGAATTTACAATTGGACTATTTTAAGAAAAATTACCCATTTTTTTTCTTTTGAATTCTGGAATTTTTAAGTTTTCCTTTATATCAGAAAGTTGTTAAAATAGGTCAGAAAATTGTCTTCTCAAAATCAGGAAATTGTGATCATAAAAAATATTTCTCTTGAATAATACTATTTATTTTTTTACACAAAAATTTAACTTATTGTATCTACGTTTATCTAAATTACATTTTCGAATTTTTATTAACCCTAACTTTATTACTTTTTATAGTAATTATTGCTTAGTATTGCGTGAGTGCGAAGGAAATAAGATGTTTGGAAAGATATTTAGTAAATAAGAAAATATTATCTACGATGTAATAAATGAGAGCATTTTATCCGAAAGATTTTAATGTTATGCAAGTTTTAAAGACATCATTATTATTCATAAATAAATTATGATTTTTCGTATAAAACGGTAAAGACATCGAAAATTTCGAAAATAAAACAACTCATTTTTATAAAACGAACATTTCATTGAATTTTTTTTTTTTTTTTTTCATTAACGAAATATAAGCTAAAAAAATTAAAACTAAACTAAACTAGACCTCTATTTGGCGACTTACACTTGCGCTCTGCTAAAAGTTTTAATTCTCGACTTATACACAAAATATACGTTATATATATATAGATTGATAGATTTCTAGCATAATTTAAAAAGTATAACACTTAACGTTCTTAATTATTTTTTTATGAATTTTTTTATCTTTAAAATTTCGAAAAAACTACTTACTACTACTTATTACTAACAAAGTCTTTATTCCTTAATGTTAGCAATGCAATTTCATTCCTGATGCCATCTGGTGACATGATCGCTTCATTTATTCTTCTATTTGCTTTTCGATTTTTTTAAAAAATTAAAATACTAATTTTTTAAAGTTTAATTATGTTTTTTTTAAATACTTTTTTTTCTTTGTTTCAAATAATTTTTTATAAAGACTTATTTATATTTTACTTTCTAAAATGTTTTTATTTATTTATTTATTTATTTATAAATAGTTTTCAAAACGATTTTTTTCTTTGCAATTCGTGAAACAATAATTTTTAATCGTCATCATATTTTTTGTACTCGTCATTGAAGTTTCTCTATTAATTCTTTTTGCACTTTTTCCTGGTATTTTCTAACTAAAAACTAAAAATATTTTATTTTACTTAGCCGTCCATATCTGCTAGTTTTTATTAAATCTGTTTTCCTTTGTGTACTTAAATTACACTTAACTGCAAACCGTTTCACCGCTGCTTTTCTAGATCGAGGAAAGAATGGTAATATCTGATGTCACCCAACAATAAACTTAATCCCTACAAAATGAAAAGTATCATTACGAGAAATTATAGGGCATTAAACCAAGAAACAATTTCCTCCTTCCTGCTTAACTTAAATCTTCAATGAAAAATAAATTGCAAATCACCCAGATTTTATTCCACAATTTTCATAACCACTTCCTTAAATTTTAAATTGAACTGTTATCAATATAATGAATATTCAAGAACTATTCTTTTAAAGTATATAATTTGCAGTGCTAATTTAATGAAATGAATCTTATATAAATGTAGAAGTAATTCCACGTATGACACTGCTAGGTTTAAAAAACTGTCTTCAAAATAAAAACTTACTGTCTTTAAGACAGTTTTTTGTCTGTAAGACAGTTGTTAAGCTGTTTGTTCAAACGGAAGGCTGTAAAACCTTCCGTTTGGCTCAGGAAAGAATTCGAACCCTCCATAGGTCATCCTCGAGTGTTCCTTCAAGATAGCTGCAGTAATATACGGACGAGTGCAATGACACCTATGTAACGCTGGATCTGCTACATATCTGCATTTCTAGTATCAAATGATCACATTAAAGAGTCTGGTATTCGTAAACAATATTTATATGGCTATTTATAATATTTGCATGGATAAATATAATAAAAAAAGAGCATTGTTACTTGCAAAGTCTTTTTTTTTTTTTTTAATATTCTCATTTCTAATATGATATTAAATTTAGTATTTAAATTTTCACAACAACAATGCATTCGAAATTTCTAATTTTTAAAATTCTTACTGATATTCACAAGTTTGTTAAAATTTACTTAAAGTACATTTGATAGCTAAGAAATAATAAACATAAATGTTCATACTACAAAAATTATCGTATGAAATATATGGAAAAAAACCTGTAAAGTACAAAAATTAATATAATATTGTATTTTACACATCTATCTTCTTAATTCTTATAAGAACGCATAATATTAATAAATCGCGCATTTTAGAGAAAGTAAAAAGGTTAAAGAAATATTAACAAAATATAGAAAACCAATTTAAAATTTTAAATTCGACAAATTCTAGATTGTGAGTTCTTTTACATATCTCAATATTTTCTGTTCTATCAATTTTTCTTTCCTTTAAGAACTAATTAAATACTAACTAAGCTTATAAAGTTATTTGTTGCTTAAACGTTTTAAATAAATAAATTAATAGAGAAATTAAGCCGTTTAAAATTAAATGCATCTGTTTTTTTTATAAACTGAATCGAAACTGATGTCAACTAATATATTTTCATTATTCTCATTTATATTTTATTTTAAAAAATGTCTAAACTTTATTTTTAAAAAATTAACTTTATTTTAAAAAAAAATATCGTTGAAGCTTATAAAACTTTCTCTACCGATACTAAATTTCAGTAAAATTAAAATAGTTCTAATTAAATAATACCTAAATAAACAATAATAATAATTTAAATTGTTTTTTAAGGGGAAGACGTGTCACGGGCAAATATGAACCTAAAGAAAATGATTAGCAATCTTGCGCTGGTTAGCATCCTGGCTATGGGGCTTTAGCGCCATCTATTGGAGTTCTTTCGAAACATATACCAATGGAAAAATTAAATTTTTTTACAACTCGTTTTACGAACTTTAAAATGATGTCATTTCTATAAAATGATTTCTTAAATAAATATCTTTATAAGCAATTGGGTTTTACTGCTTATATTCTCAATATAATCGTATCTTTATGGAGTAAACGAAAGAATATAAGTTGAAGTTTTCATTTTTATCATATTAAATAACAATTTAAAAAACTAACTTTTATTTATGAGACTTGATTCAAAGACTTTTTTAAGAAACATGTCATGAAAACACAAAATATTATTAATAATGCACATTAAAATAGATAAAATGGACCTAGATTTGCCTTAACATAGTTTTGTTTTGATCCTAAATGAATCAAATCAAAAGCGTGTAGGGGATTTTGTACTGTGGAAGGGCCAGATACACGAAAAGGTCAGAAAATCCATTAGTTGCATTCAAAAAACGATGCTTTTCCCATGAATGTTCGCTCTAAATGGCTACGGGTCGATGTTGCCCTACGGAAGTGGTAGTAGATCTTTTATATCGATCAAGCGCTTTGTCAATTTGGACTAAATACCTGTAAGCCTACATGAATTTATATTTTATTTTAAATATAAATATTTCCCACTGTTAAACTTTATTTTAAAAAAATCTTTGAAGCTATAAAACTTTCTCTGCCGATACTAAATTTCTGCAAAATTAAAATAGCTCGAATTAAATAGTAAATAAATGAGTAACAATAATAATTTAAGTTGTTTTGGAATGTCTTTTAGGTTCTTGATAATTTAAGTTGTTTAGAAGTGTGTTTTTATGTCCCTGTTTGCCCTTGAATACGTCTTGCATTTGCAATCTATTTGGTAGCCCATGATAATTATTATTTTATTATTATTATTATTATTATTTTCTTATGATTTTGAAATTTATGCCCGGTAAAGCTGATTTTGTGAAAAAATGATACCGCGAATACGAATACGTTATTTCCGTGTTATACGGATACTATGAATTTGCAAATGTTTTTTTTTTTTCCTTTTAATGCAGCTAGCAATAGTCAAAAAAAAAGACAGTTGTCTTTGATGCCTTAAGCCTTAAGCCAAGCGCTGCACCGCAGTTATTCTCTTAGCACTACACAGGAGGTGCGTGTAGCTAGAAGATAAGCAACGGGCGCGGAGTAGCAATACCTCCACAACGCTCTACGATCATCTTAGATCGGGACCTACGGTTTAAAGTGGATTCCGAACCACTACAAACATCCATGGCACCACCGGGAATTTGAAAATGTGTTTTTAATTAAAAAATTAACTGCTTCGCATTTATTGTGTTGAAGGTTGAACTTGTATGTTTCGCACCAGTGAGTGATTTTAATATGAAGATTACAAAGAACTTTTTCTAGACTTTCGCACCAGTGAGTGATTTTAATATGAAGATTACAAAGAACTTTTTCTAGTCTTTCGCTAGACGGTCGCTGCTGCATAAAAATTTATCGACTGCATATAATAAGCATTCGGTATCAGCGGGAATGATGTCAAAAATATCTTGCTTGTATATTCTGAAAAGCAATACACTGATAACACTGTCCTGTTCTACACTGCGGATGGAAAATAATTTCATCAAAACTGAGTTTCTCCATTTTAAGTAGTAATTTTTGTTATAGTTGGAATTATAAACCTATTTTGACGCGGTGTCCTGTATACCAAACTGCAAGATTTTCATATTTAAATCCGTCTCTCCAAATGAAATCATAAGCTAAAAATTGCATTCGGGGTTATTACATGCAACTGATTCCATCAACATCTACATTTTTGAAATTTTTGATATTTTTCATTTTATAATTTTATTAAATAAATAATTCTCTTTTAAAAAAAGGGTCTTTAATTATCTATTTTGCTTATTAACTCAAAGGGCATGAGACCACCGCTATGTTTCAACATTTCACAAAGAAGGAGCTAGAGGCCGCTACGCGGCCAAGGATCTCCGTAATAATCTACAATAACAAGCTAAAAATTGATCTAGTTGAAGGAAAACGAAATAATTCTGTGCATTTTTGCTTCGATTATTTTGTGATGAAGTAGTAACAACAAGTATATGCAATCCTTAAAAGAAATAAATCCAGAATGATAATAATGGAATTTGTCCGAAACTGAAAAATGAATGGAAGCCTGATGGCCGAGTGACTATCGCTGTGGCGCTCGGTGCCATAGATTTCGGGTTCGAGACACGGCGGTGCCATGGATGTTCGTAGTAGTTGGGAATCTACTTTAAATTGTCGATCCCTGTCTAATATGACTGTAGAGCATTGGATATAGCGCTAACAACTCTATCCCTAAACAGAAAACATCTCCTGTCTCGAAATCTGCCAATAGGCAAACGACCTGGGCCTACCATGGGGTTGTCGCACCAATGAAAAATGGGTGATTCTCTTCAGTACAAAGCTTTCAAAGATTTCGCTTAAAACGGAAGTTAATGCAATTGGAACGTTATGAGATGTGGATTGATTTGTCGCTCTACGGTCATTTTATGCTCACTTTAGGCTAATTAGACCGGGACCTATAGCTGAAGTGAATTTCGAACCACTCACAAACGTCCATGCTACTGCCAGGATTCGAATCTGAAGCCTGTGGTACCAAAGGCCAGAGCCATCAGGCCGCATTGGATGTGGAAGTGCTGTCTTTGTTTGGTTTAAGTATTGGAGTGATTTGTGCTGTTAACCATTCCTATTTATTATTTCCAGTAAGCCAAATGCTATTAAATAAGTAAAGTTGGAGGTAATGATCAGGAAGAATTTTAATTAATTAAACTGGAATACCTTCACTGACAGGGGAAGTATTGAAAGCAGCACATATAGCATATTCTAGTTCACTGAAAGTAAAAGACTAATTAAGTTGTGAGAGAAATCCTTGGATAGATCAAAAGGAATAAATTGCTGAGCGGAGTTTTATTGAAATGGGATGCCAACAGATTAATTTACTGCTTCGGGTCTGTGATAACCAAATTAGTATAGTATGGATTATATGGGACCTGGATAGTCGAGTGACTAGTGCTCGGTGCCGCAGATTTAGGGTTCGAGTCCCGGCGTGCCATGGATGTTTGTAATAGTTCGGAATCCACTTTAAACTAATACACTTTGCATTTTACTGTCTATGGCCCTGCGATTCGCACTGCAATTAGCTATACCTGGTCAAGATGGGTCCGCTGAATATTGGACGCTGCAGAACTCACAAGAAACTGGATTTTTACATGCTGCGGTAGGATGTGTAAATGAAAAACAATGGCCGCACTGACTGGGTTTATCAAAATATTATTAATAAAAATAATAAATTAATATTATTTTTTTCTGTTATAAACTCTAATCTTCGTGCTCCGGTAAAATTGTTCCTGAAATTATGAATAAATAGTCATGAATAGAGTAGACTTATTTTGTCTGTTGGAAAATCTGTGGAGTTCAGTGACTGAAATTTTTCTTGCAGTTCTTTGGAGAATTCGGCTAAAGATATATCGGTAAGGTTGTTATGAAGTAAAAATCGAGTAGTTATTTTTTCTGAAGAAAGAGATGCTGAAATCGGATTACCCATGACAGCCTTCCTATTTGCCAGTTCCCTAGCAGTACCAAAATGGTCAGTGTAAATTATTCTTCTACTCTGTCTAATGAATACGTATATAAACTATGTATTTTAAAGTTGTTATTTTGGACGATATGCTATCTTTCAGCACTTAGGTGGCGTTTTCGGAATCAAGCCATTAGGGACTTCGAGTACTATAGTGAAAGACTGTGTTGGACTGTGTGAGATAAATCGCGATAAAATGTAGTAAATTTGTGAGAATTTCACGGTGAACTTTAAAATTAAGATCTTCATCTGGGGTATACTCCATTAAATTGGAGTTTAAAGCGGTATCCGCCATATTAAATGCGAAATACACATCCATTCAAAGTTTAGGATATCCTTGGTTTGCATTGATTAATTGAAAATTGATAATAAGAGGGAATTAAAGTAGAAGGCGAAAGAAAAAATATATAAAGGTAATTTTTGTATTAAAAATAATCACTCCTTAATTAAATTCCTATAAATGCAAAAATTAATTGTATTCATTTCCTTCAAGAAAAGGGGGTGGCCCTTAATATATTAAGACAGTGGGAATTATACCAGTTGTTAGAAGAAGTGTTAGCCAGAAATGTATGATTAAAAACCACACAAAACAAAAATCATTACTGATGAGATACCGTGTTTCACCCATCCATTGTCTTTATTACAATTATTCGAATCTCCATGACTGACGAAGGAAAAAACGTTGATTTCTCATCTCTCAATACTTCAGAAAGTAGTTCAACCTCGCATCCAAACAACTACATTACTCGTTTGAAGATTTTGTCCATATTTTTTCTAGATACATAGAAATATTATAAAGTTTATTAAGAGTTATCTCTAAATAAATACCTCCCAAAATTTCAGGTGACCAAATTTTTAGCAAAATGAGCTAATTGCGCTGTGCTAACAGAGATTCATTGCAAAATTAAATGAATTTGAATATTTCTCATTTCAGAACACTGAAAACATCTTTCCTCTCTAAAACATTGCTTCTTAACCAGAATGTCCACTGATTTCTCGCCGGCCCGTTAGGCTTGGTTCAGAGTTGAAATTTAAAATCATTTCAGGATTAATTGCAGATCCTTTTAAAACTTAAAACTAAACTACATTTCGCATACAGACTACTGTTAATAACACATATTTAATTTAGACAGTGAATCATCCAAGGAATATTAGTAAACAGTTAGTGTAGAAAGTATTCGTACAATGTAGATTTATAGTGAAAAACACGTTTTTATTATTTGATACAGTCAGAAGATTAATGAGAGTTAAGCGGAAACGAGGCTCATCGGTATTGAGCAAAGAAAAATGCTTATCGCTGTAATATTATTATACTTTATTTACTTTTTGTTATATATTTAATATATATATATATATATATATATTTAAAAGATTCTGGATTATAACTCTAAAATCTGAGCTACTATAATTGAAACAAACTATTAAGATTAATTGCATAAACACTGTTAAATCATTAAGCTGTTGAAAGAAATATTAACACTGTAATATATATATATATATATATATAACAACGTTATCTGATACTGAATGCTGTAACAATGAAAAATATTAAACGTCAAATTTCGATATTAAGTGCACCTTCCAGGTAAACATATAATAGTTCTAATAGTGTGTTCAACACAGTCTTTTCTGACCTATGTTTTCAAATGAGGCATCTTCTATATCAAAAAATACCTAAGGCAAGGATACACAGACCACTGCAAACTTTATCATACGTTCATTTGTGAAATATTTTTAATTTGTAATGAAAAATTGAAACAAGGAACATGACCTAGCTATAGTTTAGCAATAAATTTTATTTAATGTTTTCCAATTTATTGGAGGTTATAAATTTAGATTCTTTGTCAGTAATGTGAATTGTTTGAATAGAAAATCTCTATCAATGTAATTTGTTATAGCTCTAGAATATTTATTGGTAGAAAACATGCTCTATTCTAAAATTACGGTGTAAAGCAAAAAAGAAAAATAAGGTGTTTTTTTTTAAATTAAGTTACTTTCTTTAATCCAATTTTTTTTTTTTTTTTTTTTTTCTATAAAATTTCTAAATAATGCATTAAAATGGGACAAACCTGTTTGGATGAACACATATTTGAGAAGAAGCATCTACACATATATGTGTGTGTGTGAGATAATTTTCGAGGTTTTCTTTGTGTATGTCTGCGGCCACCGGCTAAATTGTAGTGAGTATGGGAGGTCTGTGGCCTTCAGAAGTCTGAGTATCCCTTTCCTGGAAAGCCACCCACAGTTTTGTCTTCTCTAACTCCGTCAAGGTCATTTTCTCTGGTGTTTTGTTAGGGTCGTTGGCATTTGTTGTGTTGTCGTTGGTTTGTGTGTGCATCATCTCCCCCCACTTACTTGATGTATTTGTTGCATCTGTTACCACCATTCGCGTAAGCAGGTCGTGCCGGCTTCTCTTTCCAAAGACGTCCTGAATCAGATGTAAAATGGTGTGATGACAAAATTACCGCTTGAGTCACTGGATACTGAAGGTCGAGAGGTCAAATGCGATTCTATTTCTTATTCTGTGGATTGCAACTTCTTCAGTCGTGGGGATAGGGTA
>BPLQ01012752.1:649541-675272 GCA_021605075.1 Caerostris darwini
TATATATATATATATATATATATATATATATATATATAACAAAAAATTGTTTTAAATGAGGGGGAGACCTATTTGAAAAAATAAATATCTTTAATAATTCATTCAAGAAAAGATGACAAATGTTTTTTTTTTTTTTTTTTAAAAACCAAAAAAAAAAATTTTTTTTTTTTTTTAAAATTAAAATATTTTTTATACAAAAAAAAAAAAAATTTCTTTATAACCCCCGGGCGGGGGGGGGGGGAACAGATGTAGGGGACGAGAGAATTCTGCGCAACAGTATTTTCAGTGGTTAAAAATACAGGTGATGGGTTTGGACTACTAGCGATTAAAAATATGTGCTAAATTAAGCCTCGTCATGTCTTTGTTTCTCATCAAAATTAGAAACTTACCGGACCTGAAAGACGACGACGCTTTTCTGTGAATTTCGGTCTTTCGTTTTCGTAAGATGTTCCTCCTTTTATAAGTGCCCGATTCGTAGCTCAGTGGCAACTTGCGCTGCTGGTGAGCATTAAGCTGAGGTTCAATCCACTGACGGCATTGTTATAGACACTTTTACAAAAGCGAGGAGACTCGATGGCATTTGTGATTTAGCATCTTGCCCCGTTAGTCAGTCTACATGATGGGAATTTTCTGGATTTTCTCCCATACGACACGCAATTGCAGGTAGTTTTCCCTAAAAGTGCTCCCAGAAGTCACCGCCCTCCTCCTTCTTCAACGATTCGGAGCCAAGTCAGACTTCTACCTACGGGTGCTCCATCCCAATAAAAGCTGCCTCCTTTCCCTCCATCCATGAATAGAGTACTCATGGGGTGTCCGACCCTCGCTACCGGACACTGAGAATGAGTTACAACATACAACATCCTTTTATAAGTATTAATAAAAATTTCCATCTATAAATATTCACAGATCATGTGTTTATCCTTAGAATAGCGCTTTGGTACTTGCGTATTAACGGTACCTTGGCGACAGACTTGGCGGTAAATGTCGCCAATCTTTATTATTTGGAATAAAAATATTTTGAAAGCGTTTTGATTTTAAATGAAGTGTTTCATATATATTTTATTATTTGGAACAAAAATTTGAAGTGTAGATTGGCGCCAAATCTGTAGCTGCGGTTGGCGCGTGTGCTCTTTATTGGCGCAACTGTCGCCAAGGTACCATTAATACGTAAGTACCAGCACTTTTTTTTTGCGTCAATTTAGCCATTTTCAAACGGGTACAAGATGTATTGAATGAATAAGCTTTGTTTGGTATAATTCCGCATACCATCAAAAGCGGTGAAAAAAAAAACAAATGAAAAGTACAAAGTACAAATTCAGCGAAAAGCAAATCTCCAATGTAGACAAAACTGAAACAACTGCATAACAAAGCCTGCAAAGAATACTGGATAGGATAATCGATCCGAGTGCCAGTACAAACTTGCAAAGGAGTATTATACAAGACGGATGAAACAATTAGGTTGTAACCCGAAAAGAGTAAAAAGAATTCCATTTGTTTATACTTGTAATGCAGCAAGAATGTATGTTTATATTCCGAAAATATTACTCTATGCATTAAATATTATAATAATTTTTTCATTTGCTGTCCGAGTTTTGGTTAGGAGAGACTATATTGATTCATTAATTAAAATGTAATCAGTAATTTCAGTTTGATCATACCGGGTTTTTTTTTTTTTTTCCCCCTTCCTTTCAAGCAAACAAAATATCTTTAACACTTACTTTTTGTTTGATTATTTGATTAACAAAAATTAAATTTTTCTTAATTTCTTAAGGTTTATAACTGAAAAAAGTTATTTACGTGTGATTATAATTAAAAAAATATATATTTATAATGCTAATTAATTAAAATAACATATTTTTATTATTTATTCTTCATAACTACTAAATTAATTGCCAGTTTCCAATCAAATTTTATTTTTGATAGAAAGAAAGTTCTATTACTTAGAAATCAATCTTTTTTTTTTTTAATTTGCAAGAAAAGAAAAGATCAAAAGCCATGGCATAATTTCTGTTCATCAGGGGGATTTCCTTTTTATTTATTTATTTATTTTTTATTGTTAAAAATTAACAAAAAAATTAATTTTATTTTTCGAGATTTAATGATTTTAAAATAATATATATATATTTCTTATTATTATGTCATAATTTGGAAGGTATATTTGTTTATATGTTCAGTATTCTGGTTGAAAGAAATATTTATTTGTTATTGTCATAATAAATAAATTAACTAATTTGCTTCACCAGTTATCTTAGGTTTAATCTCCTGCTTGACTTTGGTGAATTCTAAAATTGACTTTGAATCATGAAAAAAAAAAAAAAAAATTTTTCGATGCTCTTCAATTACGGTTGTAGCTAAAAGCAAAATTTTCCTTTTTATTTCGCTGAACGTTCGTGTACCTCGTATATGTATGTATTCTTCATTTATATATATATGTATTAATTAATTGTATTTGGCGAGTATACTAAATTAAAAAATTTAATTTCCTGCATGTAAAGGAATTGGTTGTATGTAGAAAATATAACTCGAATTTCTTCTGGTAAGGTTCCCATTAAACGTATTCTACGTTCCGATTCAAATTTATGACTATTTTATTAGTATTCATATACGTAAAAAAATCTACACATAGCAAAATTAAGGGGCATTAATAATTAACCGTTAATGCTAATATAAATTGTTAATTTTTAACCGTTAGTTTATATTACATTAACGGTCATGTTTTTATTACTTTTTTTTTTTATCTTCATATAAACAAGCACGGATACTAAGACATTTGTGTCTGTATTTTTAATTTCTTTCATAGCTATATTTTGTCTACGTAGCTCTTTAGTAGAAAAAATAAATTATTATAATTATATTAAAATATTGTAGTCCGTTACATTTTAAACTCTACCATTTTTAATACATCTACAAATATTCAAAATAATTGTTATTAATTCCTTACATTTTAAATTTCTTTGGGAACTTTATTATTACATTTTTTAAAATTATTTTTCTCATAACCTTGAACAGTCGACAGAGAAAACGTTTGATATATTCAGAGATAATATTCATTGTGTATCAACATCCTATCTCTGCGTTAAATATTTATTTGTTTGATTGTAACCAACTGCTTGTTATTTAATGCCAACAACCTACAGCTGCCCTTGTGGTGTGTAAAAGAGCTGTTAATGATGTGTATCAACAGAAGTATAAATAAATGACTGATCTAAGTATGCAAGCATGCGAGTGCCTTTTCATACAATATATATAATTTCTTGAGGACAACTCTGTACTGCCTCGGGAATTTTGTCAAAACCATTTTGCCATTTTTTTATTTTTCAGAACCGGGAAGAGTAAAACTAAATCTGATTAAAAAAAATGTAAATAATTAAGAGTATAGATCATTCCCATTTTAATATAATTCTTCTTTGAGAAATTTTGACATCAGAAAAATTAATGTATAGTCCGACCACCGATCGCGTGGAAAACTGATAAGCTGACAAGTTGGACAGATTTAAAAAAAGCAACCCTTTATGGAAGGAAATGTCCTAAATGCCATGCATGATTAAATGACATTTGAGAGATTTTAATTTCAATTAAATAATTTTAATTTTTAATGATTAAAATTTTAGATTGCACGATATTAAAAGAAAAACTAGATGAAAACTATTAACACTAACTATTATTTATTTTTTTTTTCTTCCATAACAGCTTTTGTGCAGCTTATATCTGACTAGCAACCGTAACAAGTAATCGATGCGTTCGTTTCCGCCGTTAAACCGGATGTTTACACTATCCGTGTAACACTATCCGTGTAACACTATCCGTGGTCAAGCTATACAGGAATCAGAAATTCTGGGTTAAATACTTTTCATTTTCATTTTCTTTTGTTAAAATATTTTTATATATTTTATTTAAGATAAGCAAAGTAAATTGCAGAAAATTTGAGGTTGAAAAAATTAAATATTAACAATTGAATAACACAAAAGCAATTGCAAAAATGCTGTTCATCCCCAGTCCAGCATTGTTATTAATACATTCCAACATAAAAATTGTCGTGTCGACACAAATTTTATTTTGTGTATGATATAAATGAAGTATTTTGTAATAATTCAAGTATATTGTGTATAAATACACGAAACAAATGTGTGATATATGTTGTTTTATGTATAAAAAGATTTTTTTTTTTATTCATTTTATATATATATATATATAAGCATTCAAGGACTTAGTTTCAGATGAAAGTCTTTTAAACACTTCACTAGTAAAATTGACAGAAGTTACAAATTCAGAGTTAATGATATCCTGTATTGGACATCTCGTCAAAGGGTATTTTTCCCCGAAGAAAATGAAGAGAAAAATTGTCGTCCCTCTTTTGGCTGTTTTGTACTGCAACCCCCCACTGATGGTCAAAGAGTCAGAGATACTGTTATGTCTAAGAGAGTGTGTTTGCGACAGTAGGAGGGCTTTGTACTGCGTAATTAAGAAATATTTATGTGACATTGAAAAATCGACCAGCTGCGACACTGAGCGTGAGAAGTCAACCTATGACCTTCATCACTTACGTACTTTGTCTAGAGAGAAGGTTGAAGACAAAACACTGATAAAACTACAGTGAGAAGAGTCTATGCCAGGGATGGCCAACCCAAATGATCTTTCGGGCCACTTTGGAAATACATCCTAACTCCGCGGGCCGCATATAAAATCATACATCCCCATATTAGATTTAGACCCATTATAGATATTTTTTTGGAGTGAAAAATTGAAGCATAATGAGTTATTATTATTGTGTCACTATTATTCTTACATGTAAACATAAATAATATAATAATTATGATACTAAACGCACATTGTAAAGAAACATATAACGCTAAAAATGAAATATAAAAAAAAATGAAATCATTAAAAAATATTTATTTTAGTAGTGCGCTATTTGTTTCTCCACTTTCTCACTTAGCCTTTGCAAATCGATCTCAATTTGGGCATTTGCACATCGTAATGGGTGTTGCAGGTTTGGCGTCCGTTATATTTGAGTTTGTTTTATGTTGGGTCAATTTCATTTTAGGAAAAAAAAATGGTTCGCATGTGTAAGTTGAACCAAAAGTGCTAACAACTTGAACTGAGAGCCTGGTTTGCTCTGCTAATCAACGTGCGTATCTAGGGATGGTCACTGAGGTCACTTAAAGTGAAACATAGAACCTGTTATATTAGATGTTCCAAGACGTGCACGCATCATGAGTTCGCAGAATAATTAAATTATAAATCACTCATAAATAAAACAGGCAATATCTGTCAGATATTCGTAAGAATATTATTTTAAAATCAAAGTTAATTTTTTCTCATAACTTCGACAGTTAATTTTTGTATATATAGATGCACACATAATGAATTTTTTAATACATTAGTTTTCACTATTTTGGCCATTATAAGATAAATTTATTTTGTAAAATTGTGATAAATCTCACGGGCCAGAAAAATATACAAGAACAGCCGCGGGTTGGCCACCCCTGGTCTATGCCTTCTTAGGTGAAAGTAGCTATCGTGGCGAATAATGTGTTGAAAGGAGGAACCTGTCGGAGACCTGTCAAGTTACACGCCCCGTGGGTAATGCAAAGTGGTATAAGGTCTGTGCAGCGCTTGCCTTAAGGCATCCAAGACAGCTGTCTACGTGTTTGCCAGCTGCATTAGAAAAAAAAAAAAAAAACTATTTGTATTCTTGAAATTATATGTTTATTTTTATTGTGATTGTGGGGGGATGAAAAATTCAACAACTTTATGCATAAATATAGGAAAATTGTATTTAATTCAGAATAACACTAATTGCCTAAAATATAAATAATTCCATATTTTTATTTAAGTGTTTCGAATATTTCAATTCGAGTGTACGTTTTCCTTCTCCATCTTATCAAACCTCTGAGGATTTCCGAACTTGCTTTGATAAAAAATGTGGTATTTGTGAAAATTAATTTATGTGTTGTTGCAGTTGACAACGTAGAATATTCCTTTTAGTGATGTTATAGTGGGTTTTTCTAGGTTATTGATGTGAATTGGGTTTTTGTAGAAGATTATTTTAGATTCAATTAGATATCAACACCACAAAATCGTAAATTTTCTTTAAATAATTAGTTTTTTATGTACTTATTATTTCATCTGCCAGTAGTCAGTAGGCATGAGATGCTGAGTCAAATATGATGATTATATGCACTTTTAAGCCTTTAATTACATGCTTAAATTAATGAATTTTTTATTTTGTGTTTAAATACCAAATTATATTTTCTATTTATTTTTGTTACTTCAATGTTCAAAACTTCCCGATATTTTACGATTAAAAAAAATAAAACACCAACATTTATTCAGAATAAATGTTTTAAATAAACGTTTAAATGTTTTTTTTTTAAGTAACCTTTTCTGCGTAACAAATTAGAAATATTTTACTTGTGGTCAGAGACCGTCCTATCTTCCCCCTTC
Source organism: Caerostris darwini (assembly GCA_021605075.1). Taxonomy (NCBI): domain Eukaryota; kingdom Metazoa; phylum Arthropoda; class Arachnida; order Araneae; family Araneidae; genus Caerostris; species Caerostris darwini. Next base: position 655,989 of record BPLQ01012752.1, read on the forward strand.
CTTCAAATGCAGCTTAACAGAGCAAAATATGCTTTAAAAAAAAATTATTTTTTTTATTTCCAATGGCAATTACAGCAAAACAAGAACAACGGGGGAAAAAAAATAAATAAATAAACGTACATCATACAACAACAACAACAAAAAAATACAACAAAACATGCTGAAACAGAGTTAATTAATCTAACAATAATGCCAAGCTGCAGATCTTTTAGCCACTAAAAAGTGTTACCAGGTGCACCACGGGGAGGTAGATCTTCTGCTCACCCTGTTTAAAAAATATAGTTGGCCTAACCTGCTCTACATAAACAACGCATTATACAGTCACCAACTTGGCACATTTCCGCCTGCCTGGACTTTGGTTTACGATAATCCATTATACTGAAGACTAAACAGTTAGAAAAACTAAACGAGCATCCTATTGAATGTATTTAAAAAGAGCTTTTCCGGCGTAAAAGGATAAGTGGTAGTGGAGGTTTTTTTTTTTCTCTCCCAAATAAAATATATGGGTATTGTTTTGACAAGATTGGGCTGTAAACGGCCTGGACCACTTTCAGCATTTCTTATTTGTTGTTTTTTTTTAATTTCTTTCACAAGCTATTCTTATTGGCTTATTTAAATTTCTTTCACTTGTTCTTTTATAAAAATCGTTTGAAATTCTATAACTTTTGTTTTTTATTATTTTTTTTTATATTATTTTAATGTTTTCTTTTTTCAGTTTTGAACAGAATTTCAGTCAGAATTGATGAACATAATTTATTACCTGAATATGATTTATTGACATTTTTTCTGTGTTTGTTTATTTGCTGTTATGCGTTTTGTTCTTACAGTAAATTCTAAATGTTATGGATAACCTGTATCTGTATCTGCCCAGCCCATTATTATTATTAGTTTATCTTTTTTTCAATTTCTTCTATTAGCTCACACTCTCCCTATATATATCTTGTTCAAATTTGCAATCGTTAATAAAATACTTTTTATTCATCCTCTCAAGTTCAAATACATTTTTTTGAACTTGTAGTGGATGAAACGTGAGGTTAATACAGTTTTTTCAAATATTAATTCAGTAATTAAATTAAATTAAGTAATTTTAGTTTTATTTGGATTTCAGTTGCATATATCTACCAATAGATGGCGCCAGATAAACTTAAAAAAATGAATGAAAATTGTTTATAAAGGACTTTCTGCAATATAGTGGAAAAAAAATTGGAATTGACTTTAAAAATTTTTTTTTTATATTATTTTATTTCTTGTTTCTTTTCTATTTTTTAGAATGGAAAATTGAATGAATGCTTATAAGGAATTCAAAATGATTATCTTCTGATATTATGTTGATTTTAATGCAGCTGACAGGAGTTCACATAAATGACTTACAAATATTCGAAACAGAAACACATTTTCGAAACGAATCATGAACTGCAAATAAGGTGGGCTGCATGAAAAATAAATAAATAAATAAATAAATTGTTCTTGTTTCGAAGCTATTACTTTTTATTTATTTATTTTTTGCTGTTATTCGTTTTATTCTTACATTAAATTCTAAATGTTATGAGTAACCTGCATATCGGAACAGACGATTACATTTTTAAAAATTTTGTTAGATGCAACAACGATACTGAATGATAAAATATTACTTAAACTATAATGGCAACAACGGTAAAATATTGTACTGAACTCTCACTCTATTTCTTTCTTCTCGATTAGCCTTGTTAAGGGATTTCTCACAAAATAACATACTACAGAGTGTTTGTATTTCGAAATTGCAGAAAATTTCAACAATTTGATTCTATTTGTCCCAGGAAATTTGTTAAGTAGAAGGTGAGTATTCTAATAATCTCTTTGCATTTAATAGTCTTTTGGTTCTAAATTTCTAAATATTATTATTTTTTTCTTTTTTATTAATTTTAAGCGGCTAATTGTTTCTAGAAACTTCGTCCGATTACTTGCTGAGTTTACCAAATATCACATTATCTTAGCACCAATTCTATTTTTATTCGTCATTTTAATCTCTTTGTACTGTGTATATTAGACAAATTTTTACAAGCCAAAAATGTTTTTTACAATGTAATAAGTTTTCTAATTTAATTTTTATTATTCTGTAATAATTTTTCAAATTTTCTATCCAATTTTTAAATGATTTAGATCATGTTTTTCACAAATATTTTTATGATATATTTTTCAAATTGCTATTTTTTTTTAAAGAATTCCACAAATTCAAATTGTTATTGTAAAATTAATATTTTATTATTTTCACAGAATTTAATTCACTTTTTTATGAATTCTTTAAATTCTTCCAGATTTTCATGAATTTCGAATATAAATTAATTAATTAGGAATTTTTTAAAAAAATTTTCGTAAAGCCAACTCAGCGAAATTATTCTTTTTTTTTTTAATTTTTTTATTTTATTACAAAGCTTGTGCAAGTTTTATAACGTCAAGTGAAAAAATATTTGTTATTACATTAAGAAATTTATTATTTTCCTATTTTTTTATAATGCGTTTCGTATTTTTACTTTATAATTAAATCAGAAAATTTATTTCCTGCAATTCTTTTGGGAGTTGTTCGTCATTTACAATTATCATACATCCAAAATCTGCCAAGTTGCAAAATTATTCCAGAAGGAAATTAAAACCTCTCACATTCTTACATTTGCCAAATCATTTATCAGTTTATATAGAGCTAGAAAAGCAGGGAAATTAAAAAAGGAAATAAAGTAGTAATATGTGCACATTAGAATGATAAAAAAGCTTTTTTAAGCTTTTATTTTTGAATAAAACCTGTTTTATATTTCGATTTTTAAGTTTTTATTAATTTTTTTGCTGGTATTAATTAAAAAAAAGTTACTTTAATCGTTAAAAGTTGATGAAAAAAATTTAAAAAGAAAATAAAGTAGTAATATCTGCACATGAGAATAATAAAAAAGCTTCGTTTTTTAGCTTTTATTTTTGAATAAAACCAGTTTTATATTTCAATTTTTAAGTTTTTATTAATTTTTTGCTAGTATTAATAAAAAATTAAAAAAACATTAAAAGTTGATGAAAAAAATTGTACAACGAGAAAAAATATACTATAAGAAATAAAAACATACATCCATAATATGTAATTAAAATTAAGAAAATGACACGAAAACTATAAAAGCAAAAATTACCAAAAACAAATCTAAATTGCAACTTAATATTCCTCCAACTTAAACGAAATACTGGAAGAAAAACAAATGTACTTTAAATATCAAGAAAGAAAAAATATCAAACCAAATTTTTAAAATTTATTATATATATGAAAAGCATTATAGTATTTTCATTTATTCACAGCAAATTATTCCAGATCTTAATTGCGCTTGGTCTAATTATTGTAATATTTTATTGGAACATTCCTACCAGAATATGGTGATTTCAATTTGAATTTCATAAAATTCAAAGATAAAATAATGCAACATTAGAATTTGTGAAATATTTTTTAAAAATATTTCTTACCTGAATATTTTTATAGTTACATTACTAGCTACTGAAAGAATGTTCGTTTAGAACATTTTAGTATTTATTTTTAGTTTCTTAATATTTTTGTTCCACGAAATCTCTTTTCTATAACATGAAGTCCACAGACCACCTTCTCAGAATAATATTTTAAAAGTGTAAAAATTATTGGTTAATTGATTTTTAACAAATAATTAACAAAAATATTCTACAATAATTAATGAGAAAATGATAGATTTTCATCAAAATATTAAATAATGCAATACATGAACCCATTAACCAAAGCCCACTGATCCCCTGTTAAAAAAAAATCATAGTTTTTCAACCTTATTAAGATCTCAAATTAATTCATGATCGTAAAAATTTATGGTACTCACGTACTAACGGTACCTTGGCGACAGACTTGGCGTTTTTAAGTGTCGCCAATGGAACCCCTGCAGATTTGGCGGTTTTTCAGTGGCGCCAATACAGTAACCCCTGCAGATTTGGCGCTTTTTAAGTGGCGGCAATCTTAACGGCTGTAGATTTGCTGAGTTTCGACGCCATATTGTTGTGATACGAAAATGCGTATTTGGGATTTGCCAGAAACGGAGCACGATGCAACTTTATTTTTCCAGGAGCGAAATATTTTACCAAAACAACGAAAATGTCCCAATTCCCATGACATGAAACTTTATTTTGGTGAACGTGAATTTTGGAAATGCAATTTCAGTCAGTGTGCTCCGAAAAGACAACTGGTTTGAAGGAAGCAGAATTCCATTTCGTACAGCTTTGAGATTCATATACTGCTGGTGCGAGGAGTTGACGTCGATTAAATTTTGTGAAAAGCAACTTGATATATCGGATAAAACTGTTATAGATTGGAACAATTACATGCGTGAATTATGTGTCTTGGATATGGTGAATAAACCAAAAAAAAAAAGGTAGGTGGACCAGATTGCATTGTGGAAATTGATGAAAGTTTGTTTACTAAACGTAAAAGTCGTTGTGGTCGGCATTTTTAAATCGTTTTGATTTTAAATGAAGTGTTTTATATATTTTATTGTTTTGAATTAAAATATTTTGAAAGCGTTTTGATTGTTTTTTAAGTGTGGATTGGCGCCACTTAAAAACCGCCAAATCTGTAGTGGCGGTTGGCGCGTTTTCACTAATTGTCGCCAAGGTACCTTTAGTACGTAAGTACCAAATTTATAAATAGTAAAATATGAAAGTACACACAAGTGTATGAACACTAACAAAGCGACTGAAAAAACTAAAAATAGCATGTTCAGTTAGAATTTCAAATTATGAACAGTATGAATAGGAAAAAAAGATTTTAGCAAGTTTTTAAATACCGTCGCTCATCCAAATTAGAAAATATATAAGAACTAATAAAAAAAAAAAAAATATTTTTTGGATAACTTCACAACAAACTTGACCCTCCCTCCGATTTTTTAAAATATATTTTTATCCCATAATTATGACATTTACTGTAAAATTACATTATTAAAATTTTAGGTTTAAAAAAAAAATACTTATTGGTCTGTGTTTGTTTAAAAGTTAGTCAATTACTAACTTTATGTTATCGAGAAAATTATTAAAAATATTTAGTTCATTTATTTTTAAAATCTAAAGGGCATTTATTTAAAAAATAAGAAGAAAAATTACCCTCGCAAAAATTTTATCTACATTTTAAATTAAAACTTTTTTCAGAGTTACTGTTAATTATTATTATTATTTTTTGTTGTCTTTGTCTCCATGTATATTGTAAAACAACTTATTTGTCTGAGTGTATATTTAACTGAAGTATAATACTGCTAAATTCTTACAGGTCTAATTTCTATTCATTATTTTTTATATGATGCGTAAGCCAACATAATATAAAGGAATCTTATTTGTTACTTTTAATCAACTAAAAATCATAATTTCCTTTTTAAAACTACGCTTTTAACTAATTACTTTAAGAATAGTATCCTTCAAAAAATTTGTTTAATAAAAATATAAGAATTTCATATGATAAATTAAAATTTCATATTGCCAATTTTTTATTTATTTATCTTTTTTTTTAAGGATTTAATATTTTTAATCGAAAAACAGCAATACGTTATTTTACTGAAGCAAAATTTGCTTCTTAAAATAAATTAGTGATAATATAAAATTATTCCAATTCTTCTGTTTTCATTTATTTAAATATAACATATAATTTGTAAAATATTGCGATGCTCGAGATTAAGAAGTATTTTTTACTTATTTGTAGGACAGCCAATTTAAAAAAGTAATTTTGGAATTTTTTTGTTCTTCGTTCGCTGTAAATATTGCGAATATACGGATTTAAATTCTATTTTTATACCATTTGTTAAAATTAATTTTATCATAAAAGAAGAATTAAATATTAGAATGCGTAATTTCTTATGTGAATATTTAATCAACTAGAAATAGACACACACACACACAAAATACTGTTTCTTTTAACTAATAAATTTTCTAAGCCATTTGCGATTAAATGTTACATGCATATTTGTTTTTACAATAAAATTTATTTAAGGTCGCAGTTAATTAGAAATTATATCGAATTGAAAATCCTATATTAATTAATAATAAAAGCAGTGAGTTTGGAATTAAGTATTGTTGTAATAATTAAAGCATGGAAAACAAAAAATTTAACTGCTGGTCCTATGTGTCCATTTATATTATACAAAGAAATGTGCTATGTTGGTACTTTGAAGAAAGGAATTTTTTTTTTTTTCAAAAATTTTGGTTATCGTTTATTTTTTTTCTTTTAATTCCATATTTTTTCAAAGATATTTTAAATTTTGTGGTCATATTAAAGCGTCCATTATTGGTCTAATCAGTATTTCCTCAAGCCGAAGTGCTGACTATTAAAAGATTATATTAGATATTCTATCGCCAGGAATTATTGAAATATGACTTAATGTTATTTTATTCGAACATATTTTTTTCAAAAATTTCTCACGATTTTCTTGCACTCCTTGCTGATGTCTTTTCTAGTTAAGTTTACCGAGCAGATAATATATTATGAAATCTGGCAACGCCTCTGAATGCGTGTTGTTAAGTGATAAAAGTGAAGGACTTATAAATTGCATTTTATTTTAAACCTTTACTATTTTTTTTATTTAATTTGATCATAATACTTGTTGTGTTCAAAACTTTGGTATCTATTTTTCAACTATTGCATGATAAGCTATTGAGTAAAAATTTTTAATCCACACTTTTTGTGGAGGGCATTACAATAATGATAATAATGCTCATTTTAGCACCCACTGTGATTTGGTTTCTTTTGGGTTCCAAAGAGAAATTTTTCAAATGTGATTTGCACGTTTTTGGATCAAAGTTTCAACTTGCTCTTTGTCCATTTGCTGGACGTTGAGTCCTAAGGAACCCTCTCTCCCCGCCCCATAAGCATAAAAGCATACATATTATATCATAGAAATGGACTGTCTCATTTGCTTACAAGGGCAGAAAATTATCAATTCATAAGAAAACTCCATTTATTAATTGACTCTTTCCAACCAGTGATGTTGTTTTCACCCTTATATAATTAGTGTTATGAGCAGTTATTGCAGTTGTAGCTGCAGTGCTCGTATAACGGCTACAACTTTAAAGTTATAGCTTAGCTAATTTGCAGGTAGAAATAGCTGTATAAGATTGTCGGAAGTAGAGCATTGTAGAGCTTTTGTATAGTTTGATTAATAATGCGTAATAATTGATAAATAGCAAAAAATTAAATTAAAAATATTTATTAAATAAGATACAAAAAACAATTACTGAATTAAAAAAAAAGAATTTTTCATTTAGTTTAATAAAACAATTTTCTTTACAAAATTCATCTAGAGTTTTATATCACGACTAATAAACACTTAGGGCTGCTAAATAAAAATAATGAAATCTAATAATGGAACTGCTTTGTTAAAAATATAAACCCTCATCTTTATAAGATTGGAGTATATTTTAAAATTTTCTTGAACAGGCTAAAAAAATAATTTATTACCATAATTAATTTTTCTTTATTGTTTTATATAATAAAGAAAAAATATAACTGCATCAAAATCATTGCTTGATGAAGTTCCACATATTTTTATTATTTTTGATAAAACTAGCACGCATTGGTCATTTACTGCAATATTCAATAATTCCTTTTTATAGATTGAATCATTGAATCATTAAAATTTCTTTCTTGCTTTCATAATAACTGTACTCATCCTTATTAAATTTTATAAATGAGTTTTAAAATAATCAAACTAATAATCTTGTGTTTGGTTAATATTAGTAAAATTATTTTGGAAACGCTAAGAATATATTAAATTAATTGACAAATTAAATAATTATTTGCTTAGTACACTCATGTCCATAAATTAAGGATAATGAAGTTCAGGCAAAGAAAAAGACAGAAGCAAAACAAATTTGACTTATTTGTAAAGTCTATTTATTAAACAAAAGGTAAAGAGCAAAAAATATGCTATATGTTTGGCATAATTAATATAAATTGCGATTTTTACTTCCTGGAGCAAATTTAAAAAAAGAACCTATTTACAAAAAACACTATAACATGGTTAGTTTGATGGTTAATATGGAGTATGTCTCCCGGACGATGCAATACAGGCCTTACAACACCTAGGCATGCTGAGTATCAAATTATCGATCCGGTTGGCAGGTGGGAGGGGGTTGACGGGCTGCAATTCGTCGGCCAAGCATATTCCACACATGCTCTATTGGATTCAAGTCCGGTGAGTATGCTGGCCAATCCATACGGGTGATATCCTCCAATTGAAGGCATTCGTCTACAATGTTTGCACGGTGAGGACGGGCGTTGTCATCCATAAACAGAAATTCAGCACCCATGGCGCCCCGAAACAAAGGTACATGTTGTTTCAGAATGACATCCCGATAGATGTGGCCTGTCATCGTTACACTCTGAACATGCAGGTCAGTTCTGGAACCAAGAATAATTCCTCCCCAAACGAGCCATCCTGCACCACCGTAACGGTGTCGTTCAATGGTGTTCTCTTGGTGGTAACGGGTACCTGGCGCTCTCCATATGAAAGTCCGGCGAGAATCAGACTGCAAACTAAACCTGGACTCGTCGGAAAACATCACACAAGACCACTGTTGCGGTGTCCACAATGCATGCTCTCTACTCCAGGTTAATCGCAGGCGACAGTGAGTTGCGGTAAGTGGAACACATCTGACAGGCCTACGAGCATATAGACCAATGTGCCCTAAGCGTCTGTACACGGTCTGGCTTGAAATTGTCGTACCGGAAGCTGAAGAGAGCTGACGAGACAGGTCTGATGCTGTGCTCCGTCTGTTTCTTTTGGCAGTAACTGCTAAATACCGGTCCTCATTCGGCGTTGTAACTCGGGGGCGACCTGTGCTGTAACATCTACTCACATTACCATCATCTTGGAATCGTTGCCAAAGCTTGGAGATGACACTCTGGTCGATTCCAAGTTCCTCGGATACTTTCAGCTGGGTACGTCCACATTCCAGTCGTCCGATAATTCTACCACGTAAAAAATCATCCAAATGCTTCCTTTGTGCCATAACTATGCGGTTATAGCACTGAAAGGCTTTTAAAGCGCTTGTGAACAATTTTACTTCTTTGCCACCATTCCTTATATACTCCTCTCTTACACTCTCGTCATTGTAACGTACTATCCGCGCCATCTGGTGGTTTCCTGTAATTTGCATATTCTTCTTCAAGATGTGTGTGATAATTCTACAGGTGAAATTTTTATTTTAGAGTTCAATTTCTGTGTGATTCTGAATTATCCTTAATTTATGGACATGAGTGAATTATAAAGAGTACTCCATGCTTGTTATTTATTATTCGTAGCATAAAATTGTAGATTAATTTTGTAAATTCTTTTATTCTTATTTCCATATTAAGTTACTATATAAATTATTTTCTTTGATTAATTCATTAATTGTTTCTGCATTTTAAATAAAAACTTAATTAAAAAATATAATTAAAAATATAAAATATAATACTTCATTAAAAAATATTCTTAAAATTTCTTTAATAGGTCGAAATTGTATTAATAAATTCTGTTTAAAAATAGGAATAAAAAAAATCTTAAAAATAACGTTCCTAAAATGAATTATAAACTTAACTTATTTAAAATAGTTAATAACTCTCAACTCATTTATAAATTGATGATTTTGATGTTTATGTAATAAATTTTCTATAAAAATTTTTTATTGCGAAATTATTTTAATAATAATGAAATTCATCGCAAATCTCAGGTACTAAAACAAATTGCATTATTGTAAAAATTGCTCAGAAACTCCCAGCGACACAATTTGCATTTTCAATTAATGAAAAAAAAAAAAAAAAAAATTTCATTATAATGTTGAAAGTCACTGACGACTTCAATTCTTAGAAATAACTTCAGCATTGCTGAAAACTGCTCAGAAAGCTTGCAGCGCCACTCTGCGCATCCACACAGATCTCGTATCTAAGGAGCATGCCCAGATTTGGTCTGACTTCTCCGGAAAGGGTGCATTAAATTTGTGAGAGCTAACACCACATATTGCAGCAAAAGACTTTGATATCTTTTGTATCTTGATTTTTTTGATCGTGTTATTTTCCTTCATTTCTGTGAAAACATTACTACATTCGTCTCAACGATGTCATCAGAATCAGACATGTCTGATGAGGATGAAATACAGGTAAAATTTGATAGTATTCCATATTGTCAGTATAAAGATAAATTTATATACATATAAATAAGTTTTATTATAGTTATACTTTCAAATTTGTGTAATTTAAACGAGTTATTTAAATTCTTATTTTTTTTTTTTTCGATCTTGTCATAAACGTATTTCAAAATCTTGACAATCATTTTGCCAACAAGATGGTTACAGGTGGCTTTCCATAGAAAAACCGCTAACAGCTCACCATCTTTCTTATATTTAATTCTCATAATTTCTATTCAGTTTAAATGAAGATATTAAATTCCACGTTATTTGAATGAGCTTTTATAGTTCATTCGGTTTTTTTTTATATGTACCATAAATTATTTTCAAAATGTCTGCCTTCATCTTAGTAAACAAGTTGGCCGTCCCGTCTTCCATAGAAAAATCGATATCATCTCAACGTTCTTTTCCCCCTCCCTACAGTACCCAAACTCATCCCTAGTAGGATTGATAAGCTCCTCCTCCTTCTTTCTCATGATTGGTTGTCGACCACACCGTCACCAGAGCAATCGCAGCAACTGGTAAAATTTATAAACTACGCGATCAGTACTTCCTTTGCTGTCACGTGTGATGAGTTAAGAATTCTCAGTTGCTCGTTTTTATCCAAATTACACCATTTGTCTCAACGATATATCATCAATTATTATCAGAGATGTCTGATGAGGGTGAAATACAGGTAAAATTTGATATATATGTCTTATAGGTACTTTAATCATTAGATATGTCAATAAGATCAACAATAATTCCATATTTTCCATTTTTTTTATTATTTATATACATATGGATAAGTTTTAACTATTTTTTCAAATTTGTGCTATTTAAATGAGTTATATCAGTTCTTTCTTTTTCGACCTTATCATAAGATATTTTATATACATACTCGTATAATTTGCCTTCTATAATGATGCCAACTGAAACGTACTATTTACTTTTGGAGATAATATATCATTATATATTCTCTATTTTAAATATTAATTTTGATTCTTATTTTCAAATTTTATTTGTTTGGTTACTCATATTTATTGAAAGTCTGTTATTATTAATTTTAAAGCTTATGAGAATATAAAATTTATTACAGTTTTAATTTTCCATTTATTTATTTATTTATTTTTCCTGTGAAAGATTTTTTTTTTATGTATAAAATACCAATTAGTACTTTCAAAAAAATCAATCAACTCTTTTTTTTCTAATTTTTTTAGAAAGCCAGCTAATATTTTAATTTGTAAAATCAATGCTATTATTATTTTTGATTTTGTGTATTCAATATTAACTTTAGTATTGAATTAAAAAATTTTTATGTATTCAATATGAATTTGCATTTATTAAATTTATATCTCTTAATTACAATTAAGAAAAAGTAATTTTTTTAAAATTTATTTATTATCCTACATTGTTATAAATTCTTACTAATGAATAATTATTTATATTTTTTTTTATTTCTTTAAGTACTTAAAAATAATTTTAAATTGTTCAGATATTTAAAAAGAAATAAACATATTTCAGTTACAAATTTTAATCGATTAAAAATAAATATTATGAATATTAATAATCCGTTGTGTGAATAATTCTATCACTATAGATCTGTTTGTAATATTGATTTTGAAAAAATGTATTTTGATTTATTTTTCTTAGACATTTCTTATACAAAAAAAAAGTAAATAAATAAATAAAAAACAATTTTATTATGCTCTAAATTTTTTCCTTATTTGTCATAGTGATAATTTTAGAATATCACTAATCATCACCGCATTTTTGCTTAGATCTTATCATTAAACTAATAATGGTAAAATTTTAAATCAAATTGTTCAAATTGTTTTAAATCAAATTTTTTTTTTTTTTTTCTTTTTCTGTTTTTATTCTAGAAATATAACTTATCTCAATAAGATAAGTGGTACTGCAAACCAAAGCGACGAACTTATTTTATGACCTGTGAAGGTCATTATTGTTGCCTCACAAAAATGACATAAGTATTCTGATTTAGGATCTAAATATGATGTGATATAATAAGCAGTGGCAAAAACTGATAGGAATTTTTTTCTTTCTCCAAATCTAAGGCAAAATAGATTCGATTAATTAATTGATCGATTGAATTCAGCGTATTATGTTGTTGTTCTTCTAATGCAACTGGCAATACAGACAGTTAATCTTTATGCCATAAGCAAGGGCTGCACTGCTGTTACTCATTTAGCACTACCCAGGGGGCACGTGTAGCTTGAAGATATGCTATTCGGCCATCAGGGCCGAATGACTAGCTCTCTCTCTCTCTCAACATACATATATATATATAATCTAAAAGTTTGACTTTTTATTGAACGTTGAATAAAAAAATCAAACTTTTAGATTTTTTTTTTTCATGTAATATATTTATTTTGTGATAATGTACCATACGTTTCTTTAGAAAGAGTGTTGTCTTCAGCTGTCACAGCAGGCGCCGATCGATTTGCTCCCCCCCCCTTCCCTCCCTTTCCCTTAGGTCGGTTTTTGTTTTTCCTTTTTCGCTCTTTTTCTGGAAGGGGAAGAGGATTTCCTTCCTTCTAGTTTTTTCCCCTTTCCATTGGAGAGGAGGTACAGGGAGGGATCGTTGTTGAAGCCATAAAAGATTAGTGAAGTAAACAACTTTTGCTCTATGGGGTGCCAATGATTTTTAGAGTTTCATTTCTTCAAACATAAATTTGATTATTAAAAATGTTTTTTTTTATATATTTACTTCCGAAGTGACTATGTAAGTCATAATTTTGTAGTTGTACTGTTGTTGCAACTAATTAGTGCTGTAGATATTAAGTATATTTGAGGCTTTGACTTTATTATAGCTGTACATTATTGAACTGCAATCGTCTGTAAACAAAAATAATCTTAATTACTAATTTAACTACGTCAAATCTATGCAGATGTCTCCATCTGAAATGCAGGTGTAAATTATTTAGAATGCTACATATGGCATATAGATAAATGTTTGATTAACATAAATTACTATTATAGAAAATATTTAATTTTTTTATGACTTAATGACTGATTTTTTAAACATTTTTCATGCGATGATTCATTCTTCAATTTCATTTTCCATTATTAAGAAAATTGAAATCAAAGTATTGAAGCTACCTTTCTAATTTATAAGATATTTCATAAAAAAGATAACCACTTTTATTATGCTCTAAAATTTTTCTCTTATGTGTCATAGTGAATATTGAGATTGTCTATTTTTGCTTTACTTACTTAGGAGCGTGAAAGATATTTCTTTTCTATTAGCTACGCTGTTTCTCTTCTTGCATGCATTAAACATAATAATAAATACTTAACTAGTGTTGGTTCTCAGGCCGTATTGGAGATTCCCTACTCTAAGGTGGGCATTCCTGGAGTAAAGAAAAACCTGATACACTACATAGTATCCCTGATAATATGTACCCATTTATGACAGCCTTTCCTCCGTATTAAATATTAGAGGTACTTACGTACTAACGGTACCTTGGCGACAATTAGTGAAAACGCGCCAACCGCCGCTACAGATTTGGCGGTTTTTAAGTGGCGCCAATCCACACTTAAAAAACAATCAAAACGCTTTCAAAATATTTTTATTCAAAACAATAAAATATATAAAACACTTCATTTAAAATCAAAACAATAAAATGTATAAAATACTTCATTTAAAATCAAAACGATTTAAAAATGCGACAACGACTTTTACGTTTAGTAAACAAACTTTCAGCAATTTCCACAATGCAATCTGGTCCACCTACCTTTTTTTTTGGTTTATTCACCATATCCAAGACACATAATTCACGCATGTAATTGTTCCAATCTATAACAGTTTTATCCGATATAGCAAGTTGCTTTTCACAAAATTTAATCGACGTCAACTCCTCGCACCAGCAGTATATGAATCTCAAAGCTGTACGAAATGGAATTCTGCTTCCTTCAAACCAGTTGTCTTTTCGGAATTCCACACGATGAGCACACTGACTGAAATTGCATTTCCAAAACTTACTTTCACCAAAATAAAGTTTCATGTCACGGGAATTGGGACATTTTCGTTGTTTTGGTAAAATATTTCGCTCCTGGAAAAATAAAATTGCATCGTGCTCCGTTTCTGGCAAATCCCAAATACGCATTTTCGTATTACAACAATATGGCGTCGAAACTCAGCAAATCTACAGCCGTTAAGATTGCCGCCACTTAAAAAGCGCCAAATCTGCAGGGGTTCTATTGGCGACACTTAAAAACGCCAAGTCTGTCGCCAAGGTACCGTTAGTACGTAAGTACCATATTAGATTCCAAGTAATTCAAATCCTCTATGGTTTATACAAAAAGAAGGACATCAGAAGTAGTATGTTAATTATTAAAAAAAAAATATATCTCCAAGATTCATCTTTGTGATGTTAAATTGCTGCCAGTTTATCGAAGTGTAAATAGATTCGGCATCTAAATATGCGTGGCTAATTTGGCAAACGATTAGAAAAACCGATTCCATTTCATTGTGTCTATGTCTCGTATCCATTTTATTATGAACAAAATTTTAATATGCAAAACATGTAGAACACGAGGGTTATCAGAAAATAAAACCGATTTATTACGTTACTCACCCCAACTCTTATTATCAATCAAATCAGCATTTTGCATATCATTTATCATTTCAAATCAGCTATTTGCTTAGTGCAAAAAAACTCGCTTCGAAACTTAAAAATTTGGCCGAACGTTCCCAAGTGTCGCAGTTTGAAGTAGAAAAAAAAAAGACCATTGTTTCCTCTTACCAGACATCTTCCAAAAGATCAAAAATCCTGTGATGCGTGTTTAAAAACTGACAACAGACCGAGCGGTAGATCCTCTTCCTGGAAAATTTACAAACAAAATTTCATGTATTTAGATTTTTATTTTAACCGGTGCTCAAAACTTTCACGTGCTAACTTGAACACGGCTAAAATTGGGAACCAACGAAAAAAGCAACGTCATTTCATGCCGTCACCTGAAATTTGTATTTTGTTGGTTTCCTGTCTTTGCTGTAGGAAATTAAGTTGGATGTGAGTAATTTAATAAACCTGGCTTTCCTTTTTGTTTTATTTGACCTTCGTATACTCAATGCTTTATATAACATTAAGTCCTAGTGATACAGCCTTTTTGGTGCAATTTGTGTTACACTGAATCTATTACATTGCAATCAATTTGTCATCGAATAACGTAAAAATTATAGAGATTATGTATATTAAATAAACATATAATAGAAAACAAGTTCAATGATAAAGGATAATTATAGAAATTATTATAATTAAGGAAAATAAGTTTCCCATTACTTAAAGAAAATTAATAAATGAACACAAGTTACCTATTTTAACAATTTATTGACTGACATTAGTCATTATATCCAGCATTATTCTTTCATAAGCATTCTGAATAACGCTGAATCTACTACATTTAATTGTAAATTTTATTATCTATGATGATAATTGTTCAAGTTACTTCTAACTGTCAAAATTCTTTTTTCGTTGTTCAAGATCAATAGGCATACCACTTTCTCTTCTCATGTTCCATGTTCATGTTTTACCTCAAATATCTCATTGATGGCTGATGAATGACGAGGAAAAAACAGTGCCTTCTGGGAGCACTTTTAGGGGATACTGCCCTGTATTTGCATATTGTAAGGGAAAAACCTGGAAAAATTCTCACCGGGTAAGCTGACTATCGTTGTTAGATGTTTTATACGTATTGCCTTCTATAATCGCCATCGAGTCTTCTCATTTCTGAAAGCAGTGACTACGACAATGCCAACAGTGGATTAAAACCTCAGCCCTCTTGCACATTAGCAGCGCACATTGCCATTGGGCCACGAGTTGTGTTATTTGTCAATTTATAGGCAAAATTTATATCTGGCTTTTAAAAAATTTCAGATTCATTTTAAATCATTTTTGGTAATACTAAATCGCAAACTGTTTATTTATAGAATATTGTCTTCAGATCTAATACGTTTGAATAATTAAATCACAACTGAGATATTCCTTAAAAATCAGAAAGTTACGAACAACATTTACGAATCATCTGAAGTGAGGCCTTTGCTGTCAAAAGACTGAATCCTATATCTGTCATTTTGATAAGACACGACCAAGGGCAATTGAATTTAGGAACCCTGCGTCCTTAGAATTAATCTGAAATAAGAAACTCAAAGGGGCCTCACAGTGGAGGTTGAACCGAATCTTATCAGAACTGCTCGTATGTGTTATATTCGTTAATGTCCATGTCGTTGAGAATTCGATGAGATTTCCAAATTCTTTCTGTGTTATGTAGATTCACGAGACCTTATTACTATCATGATTCACGCTAGCTTATTTAGATAAGTTAAGAAAATTAACTGAACTAACTGAATTTCTGTAAATGTTATAGAATTAACTTTTTAAAATAGTGCTGCACAATTTTTTCTTCTTAGCATCACTTGAGTAGCAGTCTTTTTCAAAAAAAATTTTTGAAGGCTCGCGGACCCTTTTAAAATTTAAATTCACTCAATTAATCTATAGGTTACTATTAATAAAAATATTATTTGACAAACAATTATTTATTCAGAAAATGGCAAATCCTAGTCTTTAAATTTAAATCAGCAAATTCTAGTCATCATTGTTGCATGACAATTTTTGTTGTGGTTTTTCAAATTCATAGGGAAAAAAGCAATTAAAATGTTTTCTATAAGACTAATTTGAATTGGTCATGCAACTAAGAAATTCAATTGCCAACTTAATCGAATTCGAAAGACGAGCTTAGACAGCCTTCGAATTATATGATAGAATATAACATGTTTCGTTTGAGTTTTTTTAATAATTTATTTTATCAAATATCTTTTTTTTGGCGTATTTTTATGCGTTAGCATAAGAAAATTTTCTTCTGCAATAAATCTTACATATGATTAATTTAATTTTAAAAGTTCTATATTATCTACACAGTCGATAATTATTCTAAAATCCCTCGATATTTTAAAAGATAATAATAATATCTTTTAACTTTATCGAATTCGAAAGACGAGCTTAAACAGCTTTCGAATGACTTTATAAAACACAAAATGATTCTTTTGAGTTTGTGATAATTTATTTTATCGAATGCCAGATAATATATACATACCTTCCCCATTAGAGGTGTAGATATGTATCAGATTCAGCTTTACCAAATGCGTACTATAAGGACTTGCACCTATATAATACCATCATAATTTTAAATACCCCCCCCCCTCCCAAATATAATGTCTGCTGGATTCGTGCCCCCCTTCAGATAAACAGAATGTATTTCAGCCAGCTAATGTAATGAGCAACTTTTAATAATGATGAAAGAACTAAGAATGGAAACGAACACCTTTCATATAAAGAGTATTTTTAAAACAATGTTATATTTTTTAGATTTAATCTCTGCAAAATGATGAAAAAATTTAGTCTTTCATATAATAAGCAATATTTTTTTTTTTGTTGTTGATATTTAGACAAGCTATCATCTACATGAAATGAATAATGCATGTTTGTTTAAAAAATGTGTCAAATCTTTTATCTTTTTCATTCTTTTAATCTGATGTATTTTTCTCAACATTTGTTGCTCTTCTTTCATTAATTGCATTTTTTATCTCTCATCGAAAGTTAACCTTTTTGCAATCTTTTGTTCTTTTTTTTTTTGCTTTGAATTTTGTGGCTGAAATTGCGAAATGTCATGTTCTCATTTCATATATCAATCTTGTTATATTTTTTTCCTTGGGACAATATTTTGAACACATTTTTCGTATTGTTTGGAAATGTTTCGTATTTATTTTATATGTTGATGCTTGGAAAAACGTTTTATTCAGATTTCTAAATAAAACAGATTAGGAAACAGTTTAATTTGAGTAATATTATTTCCATTATTTTGCTTTAATAATGACTTAGAATAATTTCATTTTTTAATTATTATCTAATGTTTTACTGACTAATGAGCTAATAATGGTTAAAAAAAGCTTATAAACTAAATGTAATGCGTATGTTATTTCTATATATGTGTAAAACACGATATTTGTGTGCTTATATTTTTTATAATTTAAACTTTTTCACTTTGAATCCTATTTTTTTTTTTCACTGAATTTATTATTATTTAATGTGGATCGTAGTCAAAATTTACGACGAGATTTTAAAGTTTTTTTAAATTAAATGAAATCTTGATTTTTTTTTTTATTATTATTTAATTAAGGATTTTAACACAGGTGGAGAGTCGGAAGTCGAGAATTTTTTTTAAAGAGTCGCGAGTCGAGGGGTCGATTTAAAAATTCGACTCTGACTCTTTTATAAAAAATAATTTCCCTCCTCCCAAAATTATAAGAATTTATATTAAAATTAAACGTGGAGGAGGAAATTTAATTGTATCTTTCAATAATACAACCACTAGAAAAGATGTTACTGCTTTAGCAATAAGTATTGAGAGATCTTCCTCAGTACTGAGGCTAAGATCTTATAGAAGTTA
Source organism: Caerostris darwini (assembly GCA_021605075.1). Taxonomy (NCBI): domain Eukaryota; kingdom Metazoa; phylum Arthropoda; class Arachnida; order Araneae; family Araneidae; genus Caerostris; species Caerostris darwini. The sequence continues at coordinate 674,601 of BPLQ01012752.1, forward strand.
TTCTATTTTTAAGAAAAAAATAATTTTATGTGTTGCAAATATAGCATCTTTATGATTAAAATTACAAGTATCTTTTGCTTTTTTAAGCTATTATACAATACTTTGGTACCTACTAATTCGCTACTGTTATTTTTATTGGATATATACCTATATTTTATGAGTAAATTTAAAATACTATGATGTCTTTTAAGTTAGCGCAAATACTATACCTTCAAAATTGTAAAAATTATATTGTTATGCAAAAACTGTTTTTAAAGATAGATAATTCATTAAAAGTCATTGAAACTTCACAAATTCTTTAAAATTCATGGAAAATTATTGAAAAGAGTCAGTAATTGAGAAGTCAATATAAAAAATAACCTAATCAGGAATCTGGAGTTGAACTTTTTTTGTCCGATAACGTGTAATGCTTAGTAATGTTTTTGTAAATGTTTTTTTTTTTTTTTTTTTTAAATTCCTTTTTGTCTTTTTTAAATGTTCTGTTACATAGGCTTAACAAGTATGCCCTCGCACATCCCATAAGTGAAATGTTAGCACAAGTTTAAAGGGATTTTACCATAGTGTAAACAGGTCGCCATGTCCCTGTTTTTGAAATTTACTATAATACTAAAAATTAATAATAAATTTATTAAAAATTATAATAAATAATATTATTAAAAATTATAATAAATA
>BPLQ01012752.1:686819-740838 GCA_021605075.1 Caerostris darwini
TTTAAACTTGATTGCATTTTATGAAATAATACTTAGAGTAAAATATAAGAATTTCAAAGGTCATGCAAAAAAAAAAAAAAAAAAAAAATTTTTTTTTGGAATATCTAATAATAAATTTCTGAGCTCGTATAAACATTCCCCAAAATTCAAAATAATGTGTTTAATGACTATATAAAAAAACATAATGTATTTAAATACTTTTACAGAACTTAATATGATTTTCTATGCATATATGTTGAATGTTTTTAATAACTTCTATTTTTATGTAACTATTGCATACATTTATATATATGTACCCACAGCATAATAACAACATAATTAAGAAAGTATATATTGGATATGTATAATTTCTTTTTTGGTAATTTTAACTTTGATATCATTAATAACAGTTTGTAAATTGCCCTGTTGCATTGTAAAATGCCCTGAAAGTTTTACTGAGGAAGTTTCCCAAGTTGGCAGAAGTATGTAATTATTTTGTATAGTTTAAGGTACACGATTTCTTATATTTTTATGATTTGTGAATAATAATTAAAAGCTTTTATTTTATTCAATAGTGGTGAAAGAGCTCAATGAATCAGCTAACTTAAATAATAAAGCTCCAAATTCCAGTAAGTAAACATTTAAAAAAATAAGTATCCCTTTTTGTATTGTTAATGATTTTATAATTAAATATAAAATTCATATTATATAATTTCATAGATTTTTTTAAGCAATTTTTATTTTCAAAAGAGATTTTGATTTAATAAAAATCTAAATACAAGTAGTTATTTTTGAAATACAATACAAATTTGCTAATAAGAAATATTATTCTAAGTGTCCATTTTTTTATTTCTATTTTAAATTCTGTTATAATAATTTTCTGTTTTATACTTTGGAGTGACTTATAGCCCACAGTCGTAATATTCGTGTGTAATCGCATATTTTCTTTAACATATCAAATATTAATAAAATTCCATTTTTTTATACTTGCGATTCATATTTTAAACTATTATAAGTATTATGTTTTAACTATAAAATCAAAAATTATCATATGAATTGAAGTTTAAAACTAATAAAAAGTTATATGTATACACTTATAGTAAAAATAAAAATAAAAAATTTATTGTATGTGTTTTATGAAAATAACAAAAACGTTATTCTAGAATGAAATAACTTATGTCGGTGACTAAAAGGAAAAAGTTTGGAAAAACAAATTTTAACCGTACAATTCACAAATGGATAAATATTTTTAAAAAAAAAAAGTCATATTTTTGTCAGAGATTGTCATCTTTGTATGATTCGGTTATTAAATTGACCACTCAGAAAGTATTTTTAATTATTTATTTTCTTTCTTTTGTGAAAGTGTGACTAGTGCTCATATTTTACTTTGTTTTACCTTAATTTTGTAAACAGTTATAATTTGAAATATCTATTAATTTGCAAAAAAAAGTAGTAGAAATTAGAAATCGTCTGTAAATTCATTTTTAGTTCATCATAAAAATGTCAAATGTTACCTAATCAGATAAAAATAAAATTTTTAAATGTATAACTAAATATTAAAGCATCGAAATATCAACTTAAATATTTAATATTTGGAGTAATAGATTTTAAAAAAATTGTAGATTAAAAGTAGAAGTAAAGAAATTATATAAAACGCAAATTATAATTTCTACAGATTTTCATGTTTTTACAAAATTTGTTTGGTGCTCCATGGGACATACGTAAATGTTTTGATTAAACTAAATGAAATTCTTCAAAAGAATTATTTTTTTTAAATTAACATTAAGAGTGAATGCAAAATGTATTTGTATTGTTTAAATTTAAGTTAATTTAATTTCATTATGAAAATTATAAAAATATAAATTAAAGCAAGTTGTTTAAAAGTTCGTTTTTAATTAAAAACAATTTTTAGAACCTTCTCTTGATTTTTAGCAGATAATTTTATGTAACCAAGAAGCACTGGCCAAAATTTTATTTTTATTACTTTTTACAGGAGATAATTGTTAATTATTGAAAAAATTAATCAAAATAATTTTTAATAAAACCTTTCTGCATAAAAATGCTTATTTAATTGTTGATTATTAACCCATAATAAAATTATAGCGTAAATGCATTACATTTTGTAGATAAGCTATTATGCATTTAAAAATTTTTTTGGAATTAATTATAAATTAATTAATTGCAAATGATCATTGTAATGCATAGCTATTAATTGTAAATCTATCGTAGGTAAGAAGGAAGTGGCTACTAATGGGGAAGAAGAAAATACTAATAAAGAGATAAAAAAGGATGGTGATAAGCCAAAGTCCAGAACTTTAAGTAAATATAATTTTTTAAAGCTAATTTTATAGTTAATTATAAAAATATAATATTGTTCTAATATATATTTTTTAATTTGGATCACATGCAAAATTTGTTTTAATATCTTATTTACCAAAGGCAATTATTTCTAAATTTATCTTTATGAAAAAATAAATACTGATGGGAAATGGGAAAAGATAATTTTAATAAAACACATTCTAGAACTATGAGTAAATGAAACATTTCTGTATAAAAATACTGATTTTATAGTTAATTGATTATAAACCCATAATAAAAGTATAATATAAATACAAATGCATTTTGTAGATAAAATATTATGTATTTTAGAATATTTTTACAGTTAGCCATAAATATGGTAAATTATTTTATTCTGATATTTATTTATTTTTTTTTTCAGTTTCTAGTAATATCTAACACATACATAAAACAATAATATATCATCATTTATCAGTAAATAAAACATTATTTAAAATGCTATAATTAAAGTTAATATGAACTAACTTTGTATGTTAAATATGGATTAACTTCTCCTTTAAAATAACAAAAAAATATATTTCATTATTTAAAAAAAATATATTTCATTATTTAAAATTAATACTCATATATGACTCCCCAAAGCTCGTGTAGAAGACCCTGTAGAAGGTTCTATAATTTTAGCTGTATTATTAAAGTTAGGGGGTTATGGATTAATTCAATTAATCCCTTTACTTTATTCTAAACTTTACATTTTAAATTATTGAATTATGAGAATCAGACTCATATGAGCTTTTATAACATCAATTATGATTATTTAGAAAAAAATTTTAAAATTAGTGATAATAAAATAGAAGAAATCAGAATAAAGTTTTCAATGAATTAAGTAATTCATGTGTATAGTCAATTAATATTTAGTAATATCCATTCAAATTTTCAGTGCATTCCTTTTTATTTAATTCCTTGGTACTCCTTTTTTGAAATAATAAGTTTTGAATATCTTTAATTTTTTTTTTTTTTATTCTTCTTAACCACTTAAATTGATGAACAAGTGAAAACAGAGTTAAAATATTTGAAATTTTCTGTAATAACAAATAATAATCTAAAAAGTAAATCTTTCTTTCATAAAATCGTAGTATTTGAACATAAGTAAAATTCCACAAAGAAGGAATAAAAATAAAAGAAATTGAGGCTTAAATAATTATAAAAAAAAGAAAAAGAGTAATACAAATAAAAATATGAACACAGTTATTCCATCATTTCAGCTTTGTCGCCATTTAAATTAAGAAAATAAACTATAATTTTTGTAGGAGAATAAATCAATGTTTTTGAATGTATACTAGATAAAATTATATCTATTCAGAGAAAAGAAATTGTCTAATTTTTTAAGTTAATATAAATGTATATCTGAAATAAGAAATTTTAGATGTTTAAAATCTGTTAAGCCTCTTTTTATGGGATAAATATATTCTTAAAAATTAAGTATAAGAATTACTGGTACTATTTTCTTTTTAATACGCTTTTATTAGCTTCACCTTTATGTTTGTATGTATGTATGTATCTATGTATGTTTGTATGTAACTCACTTTTTGGGCTCGATGTTGGGACTGATGGCGCCATCTACTGGCGAGTCAGTCAAACTGATCAAACCCTACTTATTTTGTTTAATCTTAATTCCTTTTGTTTTATTTTACTTTTATCTTAAAATTCTCATTTTTTTTAACTTTAACCTTTTTATTTTTGGGCATTGTCAACGAACTCTTAATTGTACCGATAGCTTTAGCTTTTTTGATCTCATGCTTTAATTGTTCTCAAGCAGATGTTTTTCCTAAATTTTAAATTCATTTATTTATTTTTAATTACTTCTATTCATTAATTTAAGAAACTACAATTTATGCTAATGTTTCAATTAATTTAAGATGTGGAGGTTTTGTGATTCTTAAAACCACCAAGGAACATCATAACCGGTACGCCCGTTGCCCAGCTTTCTTTCACCCCGGGTAGAAATTCAGTAATATCCGCGATCGAATTGCGTTCTTCCTATTGGCCGAAAATTTCCGTGGCTAAAAAGAGGCGGATCTCAAAGGCATAGGAGTGCGATCATGTCGAATTGCGCTCTTCCTATTGGCCGAAAATTTCGGTGGGCAAAAAGTATATAAACTTAGCGGATAATCGGCCAAGGTACCGTCTCTGCATAATTTGCACCAGACCTAGACTTTAGTCATCCTTTCTAGCAGCAATTACTCTACTTTGTAGTATATTCCAACTTTTTTATATTATTCTTTTTTTTGCTTATATTAATTGTATTGTACTTAGCTTTTTTAGTATTTTTTCATTAATTTTTATTTGCATTGTATTTATCTTTTTGTATTTCTCATAAACTTTTAAATTTTTTATTCCTTAATTTTACTTTTTCTTATTTTATTCTTGTAAATATATAATTTTCATGCAAACTAAAAAAAAAAACACGCTTTTAGAGTTAATCTATCTAAAAAGTAAAAAATAATTGTTAACATAAGAATAAAATGACTGACGAGAAAATGAATGTCACTGTTCTAAAAGCGTGGGGTGCTCAATATCAATGGTTATAATTTTTCACTAGTTTCACTCAGAAATGCAGAGTTAATTTTAAAATGTTTTACAAGCACCCCACGCTTTTAGAACAGTGACATTCATTTTCTCGTCAGTCATTTTATTCTTATGTTAACAATTATTTTTTACTTTTTAGATAGATTAACTCTAAAAGCGTATTTTTTAGTTTTTTTAAACTATTAATTTATTTAGACAATATTATACAAAAGCTTTCATTTTGTAAGATTTTTTTAATTTAAGGTGATAAGTCAGTTCTACGAAATTTTCAAAATAATTTTCTTGAATTATACAAATTCTCTTTCTGGAATGATCCCCCCCCCCATCCCCAGAATTTGGACTGGGTGAATAATACATCATTCATGAATTCATAAAAATTATTTTTGTAATTTACATAATTTGAAATTTGTGTGTAAAGTACATGAAAGGAGATTTCAGTGTAAAAGTAGTTAATAATCAAATAAAATTTGTATTTTCAATCAATTTGGTTAAAATTACTGATGAAATGAACTTAAAAAAAATTCTCATTAAAAATACAATGTGCATATAGATTGTATTGATTGAGTGGTAATTTTATTATCCTTAATTTTTTTTATTATTATTTTAAATGGTTAGCCAAAAAGTTGCAGAGAATAATAGAACTATCATGAATTAAGAACTAAAAGAAGACCAGAGTCATTGCCTAATGAGTGATCTTCCTTCCCAATATCTTGACTCCTCTGTAGGTTTATGAAAAGCCCCACATTAGAGTAGGTGGTCCCTGTCCATTACTTCTCCACGGGCACAAAATGGGCTAATAAAATTGGTTAAAATGCCTATGCTGTGAAGATGGGTAGCAAGGCAATTGTGTCCCATAGTCAGGCGAATGGCCGCCACTGCTTTGCATCTTGGTTTATTGGGAATAAGAGAAGGTCTTACCATCATCCTATTTTTTAGGGATCCCACAAAAAATTAAATGTAAATAAATGTTTTAAAAACTAATCCTCTGTTTAGGATATTATAGTACACTGGCACCTCTTTTTTGCAAGGAAGCCTGCTTGATCATTGCCACAACGGCCATGCACCCACTGAAGAACGATTTGTTTCATGAAGAAGGATTTGTATAAAGTGAGAATTCTCAACAATTTTTGACATTGCAAAATCTCATATGCTAATGGATATTCAACAGAGCTAATTGATTAAATGGCTGCTTAAGAATCTAAACAAAGGACTGCCCTTTCAAACTTATAATCAATAACTAATAATTGTTTTAGGGCTATAAAAATGGCCACTACTTTACCATCGAAGGAGGTACCAAAGTAGCCCATAGAGGTGTAAAAAGAAAAATGATCCAAAAGCACACCTGCCCCTTCATTTAAGTGGCAGTCAAACTGAGAACCACCAGTAAAAATATGCAGCCAATCAGTAGGAGGAGGATATCTGGCTGCAATGGTCTCCAAGGAGAGACATTTCAAAACAGTTGGGCAACATTTCTCTTTTTATATATGCTTTCCACTAGATATAGCATTACATTGACATTAATTACTTCCAAAGGATTTCTGTTTGTCAAGAGTGGTTGTATATCCCCAAGAATCACAAGATCTTTCTTTATGTCTAGGACTTTTTGACCTCTAATAGGGGCAGTAGTTTTTCATAGAGAATCAAAGCCTTCATTTTCATTGTATTTTGGAAGGGTTTATTCCCTGTCAACAATAACATCACATCGATAATTATGGTCTTCACAGCTCCTGCCAATCAAAGAGCTTGGTTTTGCAACACTTCGAGTTCATTATCCACCAATTGTGGGACAGTGATGAGAGCTTCATACATCATTAAAGGCAGGATATAAATATTAAATGTAATATTTAGGGTGGTAATGTTAGGTATTGACTTTGCTTTGCACTACACATGCTTTTGAAGAAAACAAGATTGACTTTGTTAAACTAATTTTTATGGAGGAAGTGAGTAATTAGTCATCTCTTCAGTCATTTTTCAAAACTGTCCCATTTTTTTAAATTTAAAATTCCAGGATTTTATTAGGCTTGGCTTAAAATGGCCTGCTATGAGATGGACATTAATCGAGGCTGTGTCCTGAACCCGTATTCTCTACATCGCTCCTTTCAGTGAAAGCACAGATGTCAGATGATACATATAACAAGTGTGGTGAGCTACCTGAACCAGTATAATGGGTGTAAGTAAGTGGGTTATCTGATTTAAAAATAAGCTCGAGAGAATTGGAGTTTAGAAGGTCTACAAATTCTAATCCAGCAGCATTTGGATGAATATGCCCTCACCTTCTTGAGTGTTTTCAGAAACTCTTGTAATTTTTAAAAATTTCTTATGAAGCTATTAGTTAAAGATAAAATAATTACATTGGCATAAGGCTAGCTGTTACCAAATTAACAGAAAACTACTGTCTGTATCTCTTCATAAAATCATACAATTTTAAAAAGTAAGTTGAAAGGAATAAAAGAATTACAAATACATTCAAAAGTTGGTAAATTCACTTTTTACTTTATTGTTTTTGTTGCCTATAGATTATAATTAAAAAAAAACATTTCAAAAATAGCTTCTCTAATGTTTACCAAATTTTAGTTGGAGAACTGCATCAGGATGCATACACAATGGGAACATCAAATCAATCATTGATCTCCATCAAATTTTAAATCATGGAATTTTGAATTCCAATTGGTTTTTAGATTTTGTATATGAATAATTGCAATTGCTTTTTCTTCTGTATAGTCGGGTATCACACGTTATATTAAAGATCATTATTTTATATTTTTATACCAAAAATGTTAAAAATTATTTGTGATTAAATAAATTCTAATTTAACCGTGAACATTTTAAAAACAAAATTTCTTTTTAAATTGAGTAAGTAAAATGAGATATTCAACTTTTAAAATTGTTAATTAAAAAAAAAACTTAATTTTTAATTTGTTTAGAACTGGGATAGTATCTATTCCCTCTTTTAAATTTAAAAATTACTTTTCAAAAAAAAAATTTCCAAAACTTTATTAGATTGAAATAATTATGGTTATTTCATAATAATAATCTTATTTATTTTTTTTTTACAATTTTAAATTAATTCTAAATTATTATAGATCATAATAATAAAGATGATGGTGATAATGAAAAGAATATTGATGATGGAGAGAAGAATGGATCAAATAAAAAAAACCAAGAAACTGATAAGGAAGTGTCCGTTGAAATATCTGACGATGAAATGTCACAGTTAAATGAAGCTTCAGATTCTTCAAGTAAGCCAAAAATATACTTTGTTTATACTAATTATATAATTAATGTGTAGAAATATTTTATTATAATAAGATGGTTTAAGTTAATATTTCTTTTTAAGAAATTATTGAGAAATATTTGAACTTCAAATAAAAATATGAAAAAAAATTATTTGGTTAAATTTGATTTTCCTTGATCTTTTAAATTTTTTTTTTCCAAAAATAATTCCTATATATTATTAAATTCTGATTATGAATTGCTTAAATGTTCAAAAGATATTAAAAATTTGTGATAAAACAGTTCTTAAATTAAATACTTATCTGAAATTGTGGCTTAAATTTCTTTCATTTAAAAAAATGATTTGGTAATAAAAGAGCATTATAGTTGGTAAAACTATTAGATTCATATTATGATAGATATATAATAGAAATAATTATATCAAAGGAATTCATTTTTTTGTTAATTTTTTTTATAATATAATTTTCTTATAAATAGTAAAAGTATCATTTTTACATTTGATGTACTAGATAAGTATATTTTTATATAGTATATAAAAATAAATTTAGTAAAATAAAAATAGTATTTTAAAAATTAATATAAAAATAAAAATAATTTATTCTAAATTATATATTTATCTTTTAGTGACTGTGAAATTAAACAGAGAATATAGCGAATTATGTTCTGAAAATTCAATTTCTGGTAAGTATTAAAAAATATTAATTTTTAATTGTCAAAAAGGGAAAATTAAAATCATATTAACAACCATAATCATTTCATATTTTTAATATTAAAGGTATGATTATTTTAGCTTGTTTTCTGCTTATTTACTATTTTGCATTTATTTTCATCTGTCTACCATTCTTATTTTCACACCCATCATTTTAAAATAAGAATGTAAGTACAGAATTATCGAAGCAAGGCATGCTATTTGGAACTTTTTTTTAGCTACACGCATTTTTGTCATGTAGCTAATACTTTAATGCTAATATCATGTTTTGTAATTTAAAAAAAATCATTTCAAGAATTCATGTTAGATTGCCTATCCTTATAACTTCAGTTTCATTCCTTGTATATTTATATAAAAGTTGATGGAATTTAAACCTCTATGTATACCAATACCCATGTCTCAGATAGGATGATCCCAGGAGAGTTGCAGCTTTTATATGGTAACACATCTCTTAGCTTCTGATAGACGAGCACAAATATAACTGATGTGGAATTTTCAAATTTTTTGGGATATATATATATATACATTGTGCTAGTAGCCATCACTATGCACATTAATTAGTTTTGCAGTTTAAAAGACTTACTGTGTTTCCACTCAGTATTCATTTATGTTCTCATTGCTCGAATGTTTGGTTTCTTGCTTTACTGTCATTTTTTTGCACATGAGGGCTAATCAGACAGTCACCTGTGGTTTAAGTTGGATTCAGAACTATTACAAACATCTGTGGCACCACCAAGATTCGAACCTGAAACCTGTGGTACCAAGTGCTAGCCACTCTACATTGTTCTTAGGGTTTAATACAAAGATAAATAATATTTTTAAAAAATGTGTTTGAATTTTTGTTATGTATCAGTTTACAACTATTATACAACATAGAAATCCTTTGCATATTAAGAAAATATCTTAAGATTTTTTTTTTCTTTTTGAAAAAAAAAAAATGTTTTGTTATATTTGTTGGCTTGATTCCATAATTGTTCTTGAATAATTGAGGAAAAGATTTTTTTTTTTCATTTTTATTTTTATTTTATTTTGATCAACCTGTAAATTCTATTAAACCTTCAAATTTAATTTTATAAATGTTATTTTTAATTAATTTATAATCTATTGTATTATCATTTAAATAGAATTAGTGCAGCTTATAAAAAAATTTCTGTTATACTAATTTTTATTTTTTAAATATTTGAAATCTATTCTTAATGTGAACATTAAATTTTTGAGCTGCATTTGTATATTTTTCTTCTTCAAATTATGGTTTCATACTTTCTTATATTTGTTAGCAATATCCACTTTATAGCCATAAAATTTAGCACTTCAAAAAATAATTGTCAGAACAAAATTGAAATTTTACATGTGCATTTGTAACACTTATTGCAAAAATGTGTAAACACATAGATATGCAAGATGTAGTGTCTAGTGAAGCTACATCTAGTTTGAATGCAGGATACTGTACAAATAAGGAATTGAGGCATACTAGTTTCTAATAATGTTCTGCAATATCTGATTCTACTATTGCTGTAGGCACACCTGTTATTTTAACAAACTACACTGTTCAATTTTCCCAATTGGATAAATCAGGAAGCAGTCCTGACAACAGTTACCAGCATTAAAGTGATCCCCAAAGGACCTTTAAACATCTATATGGCTGTGATCAGAACCCAAATTGAATTATTTGCTAGTGCAGAGGATTTTCTTTTTTCACCAAAATCCTGTACCTGTATCACAAATTGCAGTCTTAATGTATTTTTGTTAAAATCACGTTAGGGAAATGCGTGAATCTATATTTGCATTTTGTTTCTCTTAAAAATTTTGGAGATGTTCAGTTTTACTATGTATAAATATTTTACTTTTGATTATTTTTCTCATTACAAGTGATATAGAATACTAATGATGCTTTGACAAAAAAAGATAAAAGCTTTATTTGTCTAAGTTAAAATTTCTACAAATTGTTGGCCTTTTTGTGAGAGTATACTATTTATTAAAATAACAGACAAACGTTTACAAACATAACACATTCTAAGTGTGCTAGTTTGTAACTAGAAAGACAATAATAATCAGAGTTTTTTTTTACAGGTAAAGAATATGCAAATTTTATTATTTCAGAAGACAAGTGGTTAATATGCGATCCTCTTGATATTAAAATGATTGTTAAAAGTCATCATTCAACTCAACAAGACTTCGATTGCATTAAATTCAAAGAGCCAGACTCTGATGAAGATTCGTGCAACTCGCAAGTGAAATTATCTGGTGGCAGTTCCACTAGCAAAAGAGGAATCTTTGAAAAACCCCTACATGATAGAAAAGATATTAATAATAGATCATATTCTTTTCTCAGAGTATCTAACAAGACATAATTTTGCTTGTTAAAGAAATATTAGTAATTAATTTTCAAAACTATATTATTGATAATTGCTTTTATGAATTATATTAATTTGACTTTCTTGGAAAAAATGAATTGTATATTATTGATAATTGTTTTTATGGATTATATCAATTTGACTACTTTGGCAGAAAAAAGAAATGATTTATGATATTTCAAAATCGTCTCCATTTTCCCTTGTGAAATAATTTTTAATGCATATGTATGTATTTTTCATTTTTGCAAAGTTATTTTGTTCTATACATTTGTTAGAGTTAAGAGGTCAATTTTTTATTCATATAATGCAGAAACGCAGCTCCTACATTAATAGAAACTTTATATCCTTTTATGAATTGAAAGATTACATCCTCTAGAAAAGAATTAAAAGATTACATCCCTTATTCAAATATTATTTTAATGCTAGTGGTAAAACATTCTTTTAGTATCATGTATTTTATTATTTTACATAAATAGCAGTGAAACTTTATTCAACCACCATTGAGATGGAATACATTCATTTAAATTTTACATAAGATTATAAATGTTCTTTATATGGAAATAAAGATCTGAATTTTGATATTTACATCATTCCATTTGCTTATTAATTGGGACTTTTAAAAGTAAATTCAATTTATTGAAAATTCATATATCATATGCTGGATTACTAAGGAGGGATTTCATTTTAACATAAACAGCATTTATTTAAAGGCATCTTATTTTAATAATGTGTTATGCAGAAAAGAATTTATAAAATAAATTCTGTTTCAACAAATTGTGATGGTAAAATGTTTCGATTTATACTATAAAATTTCACAGAAGGCATTTTAAAGATTTAAATATATAATTTTACAAATGCTTTCTGAGATTATTTGATGTATATAATTTATTGTGTCTGTATTAATTCACTGCTTGTCTTCATAAACAGCTCTTCATGCCTATATTAAGAAAATGTGTTCTAAAAATTTAAGTTTTTAGGAAATATTTATTTTATCATTAAAATGACTATTTATTCTAACTTGTATGTTTCTATACATTTTCATTGTTTTTAATATAATCTGGAAAAAAAAATGTTGAATTTATTTATTATTATTTGTGAGCAATTTTCAAAAGTATGAGTTTTTATATTATTGGTAATTGTTTTTCTTTAAACATGATGATCTTAATAGAAAAAAAATGCAATTTTTATAAAACTGGCATTAGATATGTATTTTAGGTTATTCTGCAATTATTTTTATTTTAAAAAATCATTGTATTTCTTAAATATTGTGTTAAAACAATTAGTTTGAAACATTCAAATTTTATATCAATGAGCTTTTAAAATATGGGCTTAAGACAGAATGAGAGTAATGTGTATATATTACAAAAACGATTTTTATTCAGAAAAAAAATTAATAAATTTGAAATTATTTAAAAGCATATTAGAACAATGACTTCGAATTTGGGCCTTCAGTGAATGTAAATTATTTTTACTTTCTTATTGTGAAAGATGAAATTCAATATCCAAGACTTTGTGGTGTTTATTGTCCATCTCGCAGTATATTTAAGAAAAGTTATTCATAGCTTTTGGTTATTTTGTCACTGAAACTGTACAATGTATTTTGTAATTAAGAAAAAATACTCTTTTACATGATATGAACAAATACTAAAATAATTACTTCTATAGCTCACTGACATACATTTAAATGTATTTATGCTGCAAGACAGAGAAAAAAGAATTCTATATGATCTTAATATTTGTCCATTATGTATATATTTCCAGTTTACTATAAGTAGCATTAAGAACTGATTGATTATAATTCTGGTGTAAGTTTAATGTTTTAGCTTTTTGTATACATTTTGTTTTATGTTAAAATTGAATGCTGTGCTTAATAAAAAATGTTTCAATTATAATGTCACCCTAAAAACTGAAATTCTGCTCATTTAAACTACAATCCATTAAACACTGGAATGCAATCTATTTCTGAAGAACTTTTGAAATTTGCATATTCCTAACCAATTTTGTTGAATTATAAATTAACCATACTTCTTTATTGAAAATAATTCTTCCCGATTGCATAACGAATGATAACAGTAGCTAACCATATCAATTTTTGAGCTTATAATGCCAAAATTGATTCTTTCTCAAATGAAATCATGTTTTATCTTAGAAAAAATTGTTCTTTTATTAGAAATATATGTACATTAAATGTGCATATTATCATTATTCTGCTTTGTCTTTGGTATCCTTGTGATACAAAAACACAAATCCAAAAATGAATACTGCAAACATCATTGAAAATGAACTCAAGTAATAAGGATAAGCTGATGGGATGAAACGTTCATATTGAGTATGTTGCAAAGGTCTGACAGATACCTAAAATAAATAAACAGACCACTTTCACACTCAACATATTAGTTGTTCATTAAAAATGTTTTAAATAAATAAGAAAATTTCAATATTTATATTTGATGAAACTTTACATTCAAAAGTATTTAATACAAAATCATAAATAATTTTTTATAAAATGAAAAAATAAGACTTATGTATGTTAGTTGCTCATATATTCACACTAATTATTTTTATACAGATACAATTAAAACACAAATTAAGCAAAATAATACTAAACTATCCAACTATTGATAACTAATAATAATTTCACGACTAATCTACAGCTGCAGATAATCCATGATTTATTTTCTTATATTATAATAAAATTAACATTTAAATATAATTGGGAAGAATGTGTATGTATAAAATATTAATGACATGACAATAAATTGTAAAATAACTGAATTTGAAATTGAAGAAAGTTTTTTTTTAAAAAAATTACTCAATCTGTAATTTTTTTTTATTTGCTTAAGAAATGAGAATCTTGAAATGTATCAGTTAACCATTAATCCAGGAAAATACCTTTAATTGTTTATTTTGGATTTTTCATTTACTTGCATACTTTAAAATATTGATACAGTTCGTAATCTTGCTTTGCAGAGATAAGAAAAACAAACAGATAAAATATATAATATGCATTAGTCTATAATCCACAACAAGATCTTTACATATGATTAAAGGCATTAACTATTTAATTTTAAAAATTACTTTTAGATTGTTATTTTTTAAGTAAAATAAAAATTTAGTAAACCATTAAAATAGAAGTTCAACATATATGCTTAAATAAATGTTTCTCTAAATTAAAATGATCTTGCATTGATATGCAGTCTATGTGTTTTTGTTAAATGGGGGGGGGGGGGGCGAATTACTGGAAAACTGCTGCTCATGCAAAACGACAGAAAAAGATTTTATATATATACATTATGCTTATGAAAATTACAACACCACTGAGAATAACAGTAAGTAATAAATGAAATTTATTCACTTGTAATGAATAACTTAAATTATTTGTTTAAGTAGAAAATTATTATAATTATTGCTGGCAAAATATCAATATTTTGAAAGCCTGCAATTTATTGTGATAAGAGATGTCTTGATATTAAATCAAAGAGATTTCTAATGAACTAGAGTCAACAATAGATCATACTTTAATTGATAACATGTCGGGGAAATGGGCAAGCCAGCAGTATCTACTACGAAGAGAAGGCTTCAAAATAAACAGAAACACTTAGAATTATCTAATTAGAACAGACCACTAGAAGTGCATTGAAGATACTGAGCTTCTACAACCTCCCTGATGTAACACTGCAATTAAGAGCTATTTGTAATAAACATGACATGATAGCCTATAACATGCTACCACAGTTATTGTTAATGCAATTTGAACGTAATAACATCTAAAGCGTATGCTAAAATTCTATAGTTTGTTGATAAAATGTCAAAAAAGAAAAGTAAATCTTATAAAAAAATTTTTTTTAGCTCGCCAGCGAAAACGGTACTTAATTTGGCATTTCAAAAAACCCTTTAATTTAGGCCAGAATAATGTTACACATAGGCATGTACATCCGCTCTATATTTCAGATAATTTATATATCAAAATTTGCATTTATCTTCTGTAAATTTCATTTCAATCTTAACATCTTTTTATATCGCTGAAATTTTTTGAAATCAGTGTACTGTGCAATTTTTTCAAAGATATAATTTTAAAGTTTAAAATACTTTTGCTTTATATATATAGAATGAAAATAATCATGATACAACTTAATTATTTATAACGATCAATGACAATAAAATTTAAATAAAAAATACGAATATATTATATAAAATGAAAAGCAAAATTAATTTTAAAAGATTCAATGTAAAATTTAATGTATCTACAATTAATAGATAAATTAAGGATTAATATATTTACAATTAATAGAATAATGAATTAATTTACAACTAATTTGAACAACCAAAAATGATTTTTACCTGGGTAGTTTCAAACAAATGTGTGTAACCCATTCTATTGTAGTCAACTTTAAATTTATATACACCATAAACATCAGGTAATTTGAATTCAGCAATATATTTCTTGCCTATAACAATATGAAAAAATAATACAGTAGTTACTTATCAAACATAGTAGTTACTTATAAATATTGCAAATCATGCAGTGTGCCAATTTAAAAAGAACATCTATGTTTAATTCATCTTTAAAAGGAACAATACACATGCAATTTAATTGTGATATCACAAATAATTTACTAAACAAGAATTAGCAGAAAACTTAAAACAGATGAATTATTCAAGAATGGATAAAAAAAAAGTTGTGAGATTTTTTTTTTAAATTAAATGTTTTTCTGAGATGTATTTAAACTGTTCTCTAGTTACCACAGTAAGAAAAACTGTACTTTAAAAAAAAAAATTTAAGTAGACAGTTTATTACTTAACGATAGCCAATAATTTACAAAAAGCAACTTCGGATAGCAAAAGATAAATGTGTAGAGAAATATAAAAAAGCAAAGCTTGTAAAAAATTATTTATTAACATGCAAAGTTTATTTTATATGAAAAACAATTCCTATAAAAGTTATCAAAAGATTATGCTTAATTAATGTTAAAAAAAAAAAAAAAAAATTAAATAGTGCTTTAGGTAATGGTTTTTCTTAGCAAGGCCACCATACATAAACAATTTTGATGCTAAAAAACAAACTTCTTTTCAATATTTCATAATTTGTTATCTAAATACAAAAATACACAGCAAATAATAAGATTAACATACATGCATAAATAATTTTTTTCACAACGAATGAAAGAAAAAGTTTGAACTAGGTAATAGGCAATCAGGTGGTTTCAAATGTGAATCCAAGATTTTGTTTTAGGATGAGGAGGGTAAAACGAAGTATAACAGTTTATGAAAGCTCAATTAATAAGTCACACTAAACTGTAAGTAACAGGAAAGGTATTCAAAGTCAAAATTCCATATGTTACATATTTTATTAATAATTTTTATTTTGCACTAATTTGGTTCATATGCATAAAAAGAACAATTTGAATGATTGAAAAAAATACATAAATTAAAATTAGATAGCCTTTGCTAGCTCATCGATTACCTCATTTATGTTAATTTTAACATGATGAATGTTTAACTAAACAAGGAAAAACAGCTCAATCAACAGATTCAGGCACAATATTAAAATTGGCACTTATTCATTGAATTACTAAATATTAAAATAGGGAAGGGGGGGGGGGCGCTATGTAGTTATAAATTTACACAAGGGCACACATTTTACTTATGGGGTTTGGGGGTACGGTTGCAGCCGGCTTGCCTTGGTGGTTTTATATTTAACAGAAACTTTTCAGCCAAAAATTTAAAGGAGAAAAAGGAATGGAAATTTATATTACAGAAAGTAAATTCTCGACTTGTTTAATAAACTAATTTGTATGTCTCACATAAATATAATTTTCTTTCTTTGATAAAAAATTTTCTATTAAAACAGAGGTCTGATGTATATAAAACAATAACAAAATACAATGTTGTTCAATGTAAACTTTTTGCATTCATGGTTTTGGTTTCATAACATGCTACATAGAAAATGAGCAAATCCATTCAACAGCAACTAAAAACTTTTGCTTGTTTTTTTATGAAAATGTTATACCTTCACATCTTTTGATGATTTCCTCACTTTCTTTTGATCCAGGTACTTTTGAATTAGGATTAGGTAGGTTTAGATAAAAGCAATCTGGAAAATGTTTCCAATTTGTGAATTAAACATTTCAGAAATGTCATAACAGTATGTATTTGAAAACTTCATTTACATTGCTCTAGAACTTCATAAATCTTTCCATGCACCATTCAAGAATTGGGACCCAACTAATTTGATAATACACTGATTTCTCGATACTAGTTGCTTTAAAAACTTGATTTTGAATTTTACAGTTAATACTTTATTTTATTTTTCTAAATGTATAGTATAATTTAAAAAAAAACTTTGAAACTAGAAATAGTTTCTCATATGAGTCTGTTTCATTCTCAGTTACACTAAAAAAATGTCCTGCTACTCATATTAAATGAGTCACAATGAAAAAAAAATTTTTTAAACAAAAAGAAAGATACCCTCTTACAATAATAAGATACCCTCTTCATAGAAGTATTATCATAAAATTTTGAAATTTAGAATTTTGGTAATATGCAAGAAAGAAGGAAATAGAAAAACAATTCTAATGATTTACCATAAATATTTAATACATTATTTATTTAATATATATTATCTTTATAGAAGATAAAACATGTCATCCAATTTTTTTAATTTAATATTATAAAAATTATTATCCATCATTATCATTTATTCCATCATTTTATAGAGTGTTAAATTAATAATACTTCTATAAAATGATTACTTCTGTTAACTTAATACTTATAACTAATAAAGAGATGTAAAAATCATTTTTTTTTTTTTTTTTTACCATAAATACAACATTATAATGGTACTAATAATAAGATTCAATACTTAATTTACATTTAGCCAATCAATACATTAGAATAGTTCTTTTGTCTTTACAGGAGATACAAAAAAGTCTTTACAAAAAATTACAGTAACTTACATAATCTAACTAGATTTTTAAGAAACAATTATGTTTTGAAAGGTGCGAATACTATATATATATTTTTTTTAATAAATATCTCTCACGGTTACCGTAATACATTATTACAAGCTGTTTAACAGAGATTTCCTTATACCACCACAATTTAATCTTTTAAAAATAATTCAGAATAATTTCCAACAATTGATAAGAATAACACCTTGGATGTTACAGTAACAATCTGAAACATTTTGCTTATAACATTACAATGCACTTGATTCAATTAAGACTTTTTAGCACATAATGGGGGTGTATATTTTTATTACAGTAACCTCACTTTAAACCAGCCCATTTGGGACTACTAGATTATTGAGTGCTAATATACTTTTAAGGAGGATATTAAAGATAAACCATTAACAAAAAATTTGAATGATTAAAACATGTACATATTAAACAAGAATACCTGTACTAACAATTACAATAAATCATGAGTTAAAATACGAGTAGCATTGTTTCAATCTGACAGGTCAACAAATGATTGAATGCCAGATATATACAGTTATATCACTTATATGCTGGATATACACATGAGAAGTTATTGTAATATAGTAAACACAAGTTTAACTCTATCAAAGAATCTTAATTCTTCCAATTGAAAAACAACAATATTTTCAGATAAAAGAACGAGTTAGTGCCATGGTTAAAACGCATAAATGATAAACATTAAAGAATAACAATATTGACTACAAGTAATCCTTTCCCTAACATATGTTAAAGAACAATTATGGAATTTATAATTAATATAGAAGTCAAACATAATAAATCGGATTATTCACAAAAAAGTTGATTAATTATCAGCAAAAATTTTTTTCTCAACTAATAGTAAAATAAATAACATAAAAAATCTATTTGTAATGTATACATAATAGAACTTAATGCATTCATTCAATCATAGAAAGAAAAATACTCATTATAACATATTTATAATGCTAAATTACAATTAAAAATATTTATACCATTTATAATATTTAACAACAATAAAATAAAAAATAACTTTTAATTACCTTTCTTTTTCAATGTAGTTCTAACAAAAGGATCTATTCGCACAAATTCTAGCTGCAAATCGGAAGTATCAAATGGAACCCAACTTCCATCTTTCAGTATTTCAACTTCAATGGAATAAACCTATATTTTAATAGAAATTTAAGTGGGGCTTGAAAGCAGAGGAAAAGTTAGTGCAAATTTATTTTTGAACAATAACTAATTTCTTTAAAAAAGCTACAAAGTTATGCATGATACATTTCTCTTCTTGAAATATCTTGGTTAAAAGTAAAGAAATAACAAATATTTGTAATAATAATGATGAATAAAAATGATGTACTTTAAATTTTACAACCTTAAAATATTTAATTACAAAGCTAATTAATTTTTTACAATCATATAAAAAGATACCTAGAACATTTCTTTTATGCATTTTATTTTCATTATTACAAATGAAATAGTTAACTTACAACTTCATCTAAGATGGTGTAGGCTTCAGGTGCAGCAGATTCACCAACTTGATGATGAGTAATATTACCAGCTCTCAATACACCTGTTTCCTTGAAAACCCACTGGGTCAGGGCTGTAGCTAAAGGTTGATTACCTGATTTTTCAAATCTAAAATACAAAATTTGTATACATCAGGTTAATAATTGTGATTATTTTAGAAAAAATTTAAAATATCAAAAGTTGAAAGAAAGAAAATTACTTTTTGCCTCCATGAACTTTCTGAACACCAGACTGGAAGAAATGATCACTAAAAAAGTCAAGTGAACCAGAAAATACAACTCTTGCATTATTGCGAGCTTGAAGGGCAGAAATTAGCAAAGTATTTTTTCCTACAGCATGCGGATACTGGAAAAAAAATTATATATTTTTTAAATTACAATATTTAGAAACAATTACAATTACAAACAAACAAATTATAATGAATTTAAATACTAATTACAATAAATAACAACTAGTAGATAAAACTAGTTATAATTGAATGCTTCATTTGTCAAATCGATTAACTCCAATTTCTGAATTTTTAAAAAAGTTTAATGTCAAAGCACTTAATTGATTCTCAACTGTATATATTAGAGAAACATGTTTTGAATAAGTATTAACACCATTAAGTGACAAAATGTTTATAATCATTAATAATGAGTAATTTATTTCAGAAGCTAATCTGAATAACTCCATATAAATTCAGTTTTTTTCCCTCTTATTTTCACGAGTGCAAAAATTGTGTTTTTGACCGACATATTTTCTAAGAATAATCACGGATTAATCTGTAATATCTCGAAATAATCATTTAAAAAATGTATATTAAAGTATAAAAATGAAATCACTATAACAATCATAATTTGTTATTATAAAATCTCAAGCAAAAAAAAAAAAAAAATTGAGAACACTTTTTGGCAGATGATTGGTACAATATAATAAAAACCTGCAAAAAGAAAGTATCATTTTATATGGTACAAATGATGCATCAGGACTTTTTCTCTACAAGTATTTTAGAAAATTCAGTAATTAACTGAAAGGCAACAATTATAGAGATGCCAGTAAATTGGCTCAAAATGCACTGGATAAAATTAGAAAATCCCACCTCATACAATTCAAGTACAACTTTAAAAATTTAGAATTTAATGCTATTAATAAATTAAAATTTGTAGAAGGTAGACCACTATGTCTGAAAATATAGACCAGCCTTTATTGCATCTAACATGTAGATCTGTGGCAAAAGGGAAGATATAATTGATGTGCTGAAATTTATTCCTCCTATTAAACATGATTATAAAAATTTAAGGATAAATCGACATGATGGGAACTCAAATACAGATAACGAAGACAACATTTATAGTGCTAATGAATCAATTAAAACAGAATAACAATACTCGTACGATATGCAACAGTAATAGAACAGTTATTATTCATTTTCGCTAAAATCTTTAATACAAAGGGTATATAATGAATTTTTTTTTAATAAGAATTAATTTGAATTAAGTTGCCAAATCTATTAATTCCATCCATTGCATCATTAATCATAGAAAAATTGTAATAATAATGATTACTCCAAGGATATTCTGTCTTATACCTTCTACACGCTGTTAGATAAAAGATAAAACTGCAGTAATACAATCTACATTATTTACTTGAATTTATAATTTAAAAGGAATTTAAAAAAACAATGTATATTTTCTTAATTTTTGTTTTATGGAGTTAATTGATTTTGCAAATGACGTATTCAATTCTCTTTGGTTAATTTATAATAAAGGAACAATTATAATTTGAAAAAAATTAAGACCATAAACTGAATTATATTTTTTAACTGTCAAAAGCATTAATTACACAAAATTCAGAACTGAAATCGTGCTTTAGCAAAAAATAAATTATAATATTTATACTTCTTTTGATAACACTATGATGTAGTTAAAAAATTTTCAATAAGAAGATTTAAAAAAAAAAAAAAATGTAATTTATATTAACTTTTTCGCAAAACTTTTAAACCTTTGTTCTCAAAATAAAATTAAATTACCTCCCCAATTTTATTGTCAGGATTATAGCAGTAGGCAGTTGATGAAGCAGATAAAACTTCTAGAATGAGGTCATTTTCTTGATCAGAAATAATCCTAGAAAATACTTAAATATTACAAATCACATAAAAACAAACTTGATTTCAAATGAGTAAAATTAAATGATTCACATACCCAACTCCTTTAAAAAGTAAAGGTGAAATATTTTTAGATCCTATTACAGTTGGAGCATCAATTAGATTATTTGGATCAGCAACAATCAGTGTATGCTTTAAAAAAAAAGTGAGAGAAAAGTAATAAAAATTAATACTTAAATGCATGGTAGATATTTATACTTCATAATTAATATGATATTGAAAAATTATAGTTACAAAATAAACTTAGATAAAAATGTTTATTGTATCAGATTAGATTAGATTTTTTGTTTATTATAAAAATATGGCAATATTACAAATCATATTACATATTCTCAAAAATTTAATGGTTAAAAATATTCATGAATAATTATAATAATGAATATAATTTAAGTAAAATAATTTATAAATATTTTTCTTAGTCTTTGCTGTACTTATAAATTATTTGTAAATATTATGTAAAATGTAAGAGAAAAATAAAAACAAAACATGCATAATATTTAAATAATAATGGTCTTACTTTTCCATCATCTTCAATGTCATAGTTCAAATGGTCAATAACATATGTACCTTCTTCATCAATTTCAAACCCACACTCATTAGATAATTCTCTTATCAAGTCCCCTGTAAGAAAAGGATAAAATATAACACAATTTTAAGCACATTTACATTTACTAATTTTTTTTTATTTAAACAAAATTGCATAATTTTATTAAATAATGAATATTTAAAAAATTTTTTTTTTAAGAAAATAGATGATTTCTATTCTAGGGTCACCATGGAATTCCCGGCATACATCTTTTTTTTTTGTATCAAAATAATTTTTCAATTAAAAAAAAGCATCCTTCAAATTCTTTGCTTTGTGATACAGGATTTGATTATCTTAACTACAAGATAAAATTATTTTAAAAAAATTGTTTGCTAAACTACTTCTTGAATTCCTGCTAAACAAAAAAAATGGATTTTACAAAGACACAACAAAAACAAACAATCTTTTAAAAAGATTGTGATCCTTTATTTTTTAATTATGTTTCCACTTTTTTTTTTACAGCAAACTACCAAATGTAAGTGAATAAACAATTTTTAATATCGAAAATGAAAATCAGTCAATGTGCCACTGCTATAAGAATAAAATATTCAACTTAAATCTGTTTAGTAAGGACAAAGAGCAAAGAAGAGATATTTAAAGCCATAGGAACCTCATTAAATATTAATTCTAAGGAGTTTCCTCTGGCTAGTGCATAAAACTAAATTTGTAATGACTGATTTTGTTCAAATATGGTGTTAGGCAAATTGTTTTTTTAAATTATACACATGGAGAGGAATAGCTAAAAGTGCTAAAACTAAAGTGTTAAATAAACCAAGTGTTCTTGAAAATGTTATATAATTACAAATCTACAACCCATTATTCACAGCCCAGTTAGACTTACTTGTATATGAACTTATTACTTTTAATATAAATTACTTAACTCCACATTTAAATTAACTTTACAAATATAGATATTTCATGGATTGAAGTGAAGGGAAAAGAAACTAGTTAGAGACAGAAATGCCTGATATCAGAATCTAGGTGCATTCACTAATATATTTTTTTAAGTAGCTGAAAAGAACCTGGAGATCTCCAAACATTGATATGAATTTAACATTAGTTATAAGTGAAAACAGATTAATAACAATAGAAGATTTCAATAGGTTTGGTCATATGCAAATGTCCAAATATAACATTTATTATTTATGATGGTTGCAAGACAGATATTATTAAATATAAACAGTATAGGTCCAAATAAATGAATCTGTATTTTAAAGTTATCATTCTGTACTAAAGTTTTTTTTTTTTACCTTCTCAAACATTGTTTCAGAGGTCTGTAAATAGGGACAAAATGCTTGTAGAAGTACAATTTTCATCTTGTATAGATAGAATAAGTAAGGCAAATTTTACAAAATTAATTGAAATGCGACAAAAAAAAAAAAATGTTTGCTAAACTGCTTCTTGAATTCCTGTGGTACATCTTATTACAAAATATATTACAAATGGTTTCAAATCTACAGGTATATTCACTATCTGGAAGAAAGTGATGGGACACCCCTCGAAAAGTCGACAATACAGCTGACACATGCGCAATAATAGGTATCGCGTGTCAGCCATATCCTATAAATACTCTATGGAGTCGACTAGAGTTGTTTTTTGTCCAGATGCCGCCACGGGAAGAGTTGTCTGAGTTCGAGAAAGGTGTGTTGGTTGGATTGCATCTTGCCAAGGTGTCAATTAGGGAGATATCCCATCTCCGTAACTGCTCAAAATCAACTGTAGCACGTGCTGTGTGTCGCTACAAGACTGAAGGACACTATCAGAACCAACCCCGAAGTGGACGACCTACAGTTCTCACCAGCAGGGACCGGCGGGTGCTCGGCAGGGAGATTCGAAGTAACCGTCAGACATCCATGGATAACATCGCTAATGAGTTTAGACAAGCCACAGGTGTGGCCGTTTCGACCAAGACTCTGCGTATCGAAGCCCATAAGTTAGGTTACACTGGACGTTCGGCGGCCATAAGCCTTTGATTACAAAAACCAACAAGAAAGCGCGCCTTCGATGGGCCAAAGACCACCGTACTTGGACTCTGGATGACTGGAAACGCGTCCTTTGGAGTGACGAGTCACGATTTACCCTTTTTCGTTCCGAAGGATGTGTTTGGGTATGGCGTTTACCAGGAGAACGCCTTTTGCCTGAGTGTGTCGTTCCAACTGTAAAGTTTGGTGGAGGAGGATTGATGGTATGGGCCTGGCCCACTGGTGAAGGTTGATGGTGCGATGAATACCGATAGATACTGTGATATTCTCGACAATCTTGTCCTTCCTACCTTGTGGGCAACGTACGGTATGTATGATTGCTGGTATCAAGACGACAACGCAACATGTCATGTCGCAAGGAGGACTCTTGATTGGTATGTGAACAACGTTAAACGCATGGAATGGCCGGCGCAGAGCCCTGATCTTAACCCAATCGAACATCTCTGGGACGAATTGGACTGTTGGTTGATGGCCTGCACTCCACTTCCCAAAAGCAAGCCTGAACTATGGAACTTCCTGTTAAACATTTGGAAGGAAATTCCTCTTGCCACTATGGCTAATTTAGTGGAAAGCATGCCCAGAAGGGTTGCAGCTGTGATCGCAGCCAAAGGAGGCCCTACCTCCTATTAATTTTAATAAATATGGGTTTATGTCGTTATAGTGTCGTGTCCAGTCACTTTCTTCCACATAGTGTCTTTATTTGACTGAACAATCTAAGTGCGGAAAAAAAAAAAACATGCTTTCTCAAACCATTTATAGAGACAAGGTACTAACTTTATAAACAACTGGCCAAATTAGATTTAAAAGAGAAAGACTGTCTAATTAAGGACATAACATCCTTGATTGCAAATGAATCAATTTTATTATTCTTTAAAGACCTATTATAAACAGTTATTTAAGTTAATATCTAAAGTAATTCAGGCAGGTAGATGCTGAAAAATTAAAACAAATTCTGTTGTCATAACCCATGATGAAGTTTTACAAAAATAATAAACAGAGATGACATTTAAGTGATGAAAAAAAGAATGTTGTCTTTTTGAAGATCAGTCACTGAAAGTATTTAGGAAAGCAGCAGTTATTTGAAAGCTGACATAAATTATTAAAATACAATTTAATAATTGAATCAGAGCATCACTTCATTAGATAAGAAACAAGCATAACACTTTACGAGAACATTATATTATATACTATTACAAAATCCCCATTTTATACTAGAAAAGTCATAAAAGTGAATAATACGAAATTTTATATAAATTTTCTCGGAATTTTTTGGGCCACAGGTTAAATATTATGTATAGTCTCTATAAACTTATAGATATGAAAGATATTCAGATGCAATAAATTTTGTAAAAAATTGTTTGGGCAGCAATATAATGATTAATTATTGTTCCAAAAGTGAAAATTTCATGCTGGACTATAAAATATTATAGGCTTAGAGTGATTTTCTACCCATAACATGATATACCTTACTTAAATAATTTAGTTACTAATCTTCGATATTAGGACTAAGTTCATATTTACTTTATTTGTATAAAAAAATAGTTGAGCAACAATTATCCTGATACCAAGGTAATTCCTGGTCACTTAAAAATTAAAATTATTTAAATTAGGAACACATTTATTTTCATGTGAAAATTTTATTATGTATAGTAAGAGGTATTAAACGATAAATTTAGAAATATTTCCTTAAATAGTTATTGCAATAATTGCTGATTTATAATTTTTTTTTTAAAGGAATCACCCTGGATAAGAATATTAAATATTATTGATTTAATAAAAGAATACATACCAACATGGGAGCTAGCTCCAATAAGAACATTTCCACCAGCATCAATGAAATCAGTAATGGCCTTGACATTAAGGTTACCACCAAATTCTAAAAAATAAACAAGTTTTAAAAATATATTGAAAGACAAAGTAAAAAAAAAAAAAAGTAAAAAAACCCGATAAACTTAAATCCGACAATGATAAAAAAAAAGCAGCACAAATAAACTTTAAAATTCTATATGAAATGTTATAGTTCTAAATAATTTAACTATCTACCTATTTTAATTTACTATTTGATTAATAAAAAATTTAGTAAAATTATTTTTGTTAGGAATCAACATTATATTATAACATCAAGCTTTTTTTATTTCCATTAATTATCCCATCCAGTTATTTCTTATTAATTAATTTAAAAAATTAAATACAAAAGCAAAAAATTAAAACGCATTAAGATAGGATAGGCTTTCTGCATATATTTGTATTTCAGGTAAAATATAATATTTCCTTCTAAAATATACTAACAAAACTAAATACAATTCAGTTTCATTGGTTATGCATATACAATGTTTGAAAAATAAATAAGAATAAAATAATATGAATAAATAAAATATTAAAATGAGTACCTTCGACGGATGGTGAAAATATGATTAAATGTTCAAACAAATATTCTCCATATTTAATCAATGTCAAACCAGGATCATCTGCAGTCTTGAAAGTTAAATGAAAACCTCGATCTAAATAAATGACATAGAAATTAATAAGCTATATACATAATATACAGAAATAGTAAACTTATAATTTTTTTGATTCATCAGTTTAATCCACAATCTAATATTTAATCAATACTTGTTTCATGAATTTGTACTAATTATTTTATTTTCTTCAACAAAAAAATCTTTATTACAGCAATCTTTGATACACAATATTTAAATGCAAATACAGTATAATTACTTTTTAAACAATTATTGTTTTACACCATTTAATTTTAAAAGCATCAGTGTTTTGGCTCTATATAATCAACTTATTAAAATAAAATCAATACAATTTCTGTTATACTGTATTTAAAGGGATATCTGGAAAATCTAGAAATCTAATACTTGGTGAGATGAGATAGTAAATTAGATTACATAAAGTGTATATGACATTGAATGAATGTAAATTAAGTTAATAAACACAAAACTTCAATAAAGATGACAAGATTAAAAAAAAAAAATCTGGTCTGTCTACTAAATAGGCAAACAAAAATTCAGATTAAACAAAATGATTTGATATGAAGAATCATTTAAAAAGGACTAAGATTTTAATGCTCAAATGTACCAAATAAATATATTATCACAAAAATATTTTCACACACATATTGCTAAAGTACATGCATATAAAAAAAAAAAAGAAGAAAAGGCCATATTTCTATTGATAAAATTCCTAGGAAATGTTAAAAAAATTGCCCATGAAATTTTTTACCCTTGTCTGGGTAATAGGTTTTCTCCAATAATATAACAGAATTAAAAAAAAAAAAAAAAAAGATATTTTTTAAGACTATAGGTATTTAAAAGTACATAGCTTTTAGAGTTATTAAATATTGCATCTAATGAATACAAATATGGATATATATATTATACAATCTTGCAGCAAAGTTTGCAAGATTTTGTAAGTGTTCCACGATTGCAGTCAGTGGCATAACTATACCATCTGAGACCCGTGGCAAAATTTTCGAATGGGTGTCCCTCAATGCAAAGTATCATCTTTGTATTTTATTTAAAAAAAAAAAAAAATTCTACTACTAAAGAAAATGAAGGATCAAATTTACCTTGTAAATCTCTGAAAAACATTGAATGTGTCTCTCTAATAGCTAAATTGTCTAGTAAAACTAGAGTCTGGCCACCGCATTGTACATAAGTAAATGTAGCAAAACAACAAACGAAAACAAATGCGAAAGCTTTTCCGATTTCCATATTAACAAATATTGTTGTACACAAATTTGATCTAAATGTTCCACAAAAGGCAGTGTTTCTGTTGCTTCTATTTTAGAGCTTAAATAATTAAACACATCAGCTCTTTTTAAGTAGGATAAAGATTCTATTTCATTTAATTCATGTCTTAAAATTCGTGACGTGTATAAACACAAACTGATTAGAAGCCGGTATAAAAATTGTTGCCAGATTTTCCGTATGAGAAACATGAGTTTCGATTTCATTTTGTTATTCTTTCTCAGGCATCTTAACGAATAGCGAAGAAAATAGTAATTTTTAAAATTTTAGATTAGAGTTGTGGATATATTATAATATTTTTCCGTATATATATTTTTTAATTATCATGATTGATTTTTTTTTTATTTTTTCATTTATTCTAATTTCTTATTTTCAATTTTACAAAGGGATAAGAAACAATTCATTTTAAACTTTGTAATAATCAATTTATTTACTAAGAAAAAAAGAAAAGAGACAAATTAATAACGCGATTGTATTTTATTTATTTATTTTTTTTAGAAAAAAAAATTTAACTTTCAATCTGGCAATTCTAAATGTGACCTTTTAAGTTTACGCATTAGAATGCAGACTGGCAGCAGTTAATTTCTAAATAAAAATGTGTAAATATATACTTACTTAATTAAATAATGCCGCTTATTCTTGCTTCTAGAAACATTAGTGCACTGCACCAATTTTTTTAAAAACTGTCAACCATCTGTAAGTTTTGCTTCAGTTCGTACATCTCCGTTGAAAACATTTTTCGGTTTTTTTTTCTTCCTAATTTGCAAAAGTAATATCTTACTCATATATGCAACTAATTAAAAAGTTTGCACGAGATTAATTTCTATCGATTGAGTTTCTTTTCAATTGTTAATTTTCTTCATAAAAAAAATAGAAATAACAGCAATGTAGTTTCAAAAATATATGCATCAGGCATATGGCTATCAAAACGATACGAATCGTATGTAAAATTGAATATGAATCAAATTCTTCGCTCTATAAACACGAATATTCGAGTGTTTCAAATAAAAAAATTCTGATGATTAAACAGTTTTGTATATTACCGGATTCTTTAAATGTGAATTGAAATACTTGCATTGGTGTTCTAATATATTAGTAATTATATTATCATAATATTTTAATCTATATAACTTCAATTTACACTATTTCTTTCAAAAGTTTCTTAATATTGGAGGTCTGCAGAAGTTGTTTCTGTTTGCTTTTTGGCGCTTTCCCTCCTTCCCATCACCTCTTTTGTTTTTTTGCCAAATTATAACCTCCCTCTCCCTTCTTTTGGGTTTTCAGTCCTTTATTCGGTTCCTGTGTGTATCCTAGAAACAGATACAAAATACTTCATGCATCATGATTAATATTCTGTTAAATAAATGAATATTAAAAAAATGTTAAAAATATATATTAACAAATTAAATAAATTTGTATAAAAAGATAATCTGAAATATATTCCAAAATTTATTGCACAAATAAAAGTTAAACACACACATAGTGGTCAAGAAGAACACGAACATAAATGTACATCAATCATAAAAAAAATTAGACAAGTCTTCATAAATAGGTTGCAGGAAAAACGAGTTAAAATAATTATCGTCTTGGGCTCGAAGTTGTAACCAAATTATCTATAATTCTCCTAATGTTTGCAATATTTCTTTGCAACTAAAGGGAAGGATATAACTTTATATATCTACACATACACAAATTTACTTATTTTGAGAACTTTGATTTTTTATCGCAAAATCGGAGCTGTCTCATTAAAAGCATTTAAAAATGAGATTTTAGGTTTAGAATGTTCTTTTAAATCCATGTTTCCTGTTTTAAATTTAATTTATAAAAATCATGCAAAACTTGTGTGAAATGTGGTTTATAATGAGACGATATACATCTTGTACTGTTTTAATAAAATTGATTCAACCAAAAAACTATCTTCCAATAACCTCTCAGCCTTTAGATTTTATTTAGTTAAAATATTTTAAAAGACTTGAAAATAAAATAA
This sequence comes from Caerostris darwini, assembly GCA_021605075.1. NCBI lineage: Eukaryota > Metazoa > Arthropoda > Arachnida > Araneae > Araneidae > Caerostris > Caerostris darwini. Next base: position 716,922 of record BPLQ01012752.1, read on the forward strand.
AATAAAATAATTATATTCTAAATATTCTGAGAAAATATATGTTCTTTTCCACAACATTGTATTGGAATAATTTTACAGCAAAGGCTAGGGTTTACAAATATAGACTGTTTCCAGCATACAATAATCTTATAAATATTAATTCTATATAACATAGGCTGGGAATTCTTTGATATTGGATCCAATTAGCTGTTGTGTGTGAAATTGGCATGAAACCAAGTTAGATTGATTTAAACACAATGGTAGGATGTCGAGAGAAAGTTAATTTTAGGTCTTTTTTTTTTCATATAGTTTGTATTCTTTGTGATTGTTGTCTTTTGTGCAATTATTTACATTCTATGTGATTTGCATGCTGTTATTATATCTTATGTTTCATTTTATATCCTTCTGGAAATTAAAAAAATTCTATTTCAAAAATGTTTTTTATGTATGTATTAATTATCAAAACTATAACTAATTATCACTTATTTTCTTTTGCAAACTTTTCACTAAACAAGTACAAAATGTAGTACTGTTTTTGTATTTTATAAAATGATTTTTTATTTTAGGACACATCATTGTGGATTCTACTCGTAGCCCAAGCGGTGGAATGGCAGGCTACATCAGTAGATCTGTTTCATTAAGTCCAATTGATCCTAATCCTCCTAGCCTGCCAAATATTTCTTCAAACATGAAACAAGGAAATGGAAACTCTTCACCAAGAGTTGATGTAACCACATCCCCTCTGAAAATATTTGTTTTAGCTAAAAAGAAAATAAATGATATTTTTGCTAATATAAGTGATTATGTGGGAGAGACTTATGTATTTTTACAAGGTAAGACTTAGTTACCTATTCTCTTTGTTCTGTCTTTAATTTAAAATTTCTCTTATAAAAATCAAAAAGGTCTGATATGACTTATTAAAATTTATTCTATAAATGTTCTATTAAAAAATTGAAATTATTTAACTGATTTCTTTAATCAAATTTAGTTAAGTAGAATTTTTCATTATAAAAAATAACAGTTTAATACATTTTGAGAGAAATTAAATAATTTAAAAATAAATTTTTACTAATAATTTAAGCAAATATTTATTGTTAATTTGCTAAAAATGTAAGTAGATACAATAGATATTCTAGCTTTCTATTGCTAAGGTTTATGTATTTTGTAATTTTTCCATTACTGGGAAACTGCTTCAGGGAAAAGTATCAATGATCATAAAATAAGTTGTGATGTTTGATGTTGTTCATGGAAAATCACATTTGTCCTTTGTGCACATTTATCTGGTGTTTCACTGTTAGAAAAGAGCCTGTATTTAAATGAATTACATTTTATTTAACTATCTTTGCATAATATTTGATAATTTTTTTGTTATACTATTTACAGAAGTGTGCAGTGATAATAATGTGGTTAAAGAACAACAAATTCAAGAAGTATATAATTTACAAGACAAAATTAAAGGTATAAGAGAAGTACTTACAAGAGACCACATGAAAGTTGTTTTCTTTGGAAGGTAATGGAGCTTTATTTATTTTGTTCTTTCCTAATTTCTGTTAACTAAAATTATGAATTCTTTTCTATAAATTATTTCATAATATATAGTTTAATTTCCAAGTACTGTAAAAATATTATAAGGTGATAAAATAGTCGCATTGTGTAAAATAATTTTTTCAAAATATATGTTAAGCTTATTCATTAAGAGACATTATTATTAAGAATAGTTTAAGGAAATCATAGCATTGTAGTCTTTCATGATTTGCTTTTACAGATATGTCATGTGCTATATTTTTAAAAACAGCCTAACTTTTTTATAATGCCATTTGTTACATTGTTAAAGGGTGAGTACTCAGTGTGAAAATTATTTTGCGGAAGAATAATTTTATTAATGTTAAATTATAATTATTATGTAGGACATGAATTTTTTAAAAATAAATGCAAGCTGCAAATAGGAAATGAAGAGTATTCAATGAAAATATTTATAATTATTAAAGCAGTCTTGTCAAATTGCCTTGTGCATAATATCTCTTTATTGGAATAATTTATATAACAAATAAATTTATAAAATTTTTTTAAAATGTTATAACCTATGAGAATGGTTTTCAATTTATGTTTCACAAAAAATATGCATCTGTTACTTATAATAATATGGATTCAAGTGTGTAAAACGCGTTTCTTTAGACATGCTGATAGACTTTTTTACCTTAATTTGTTGGTTTAAAAGGCCTTGACAACAGTCAAATTCTTATAAGAATATAACAGTGAATATTATTTCTGTGCTTCAAATTAAAGATTTCTTATGGAATATGAGTTGTAAATAAATTTCAGGAATATAATTATTACTTTTACATTATAAATGTTTTCAATTATTGTATTATTTAGTTAGTTTTTTATAAAGTATCTTAAGCAATTTATATTGATAGCTAAGATAATAACCTCAAATCCTTTCATTTAACATTTATTGTTTTCCCATTTCTGATTACTTATTTAAGAAGTAAAGTAGTTGTTTTATTCATAATGCAAGATTAAAAAGGCTATAATCTGTTAATATAATTTCACTTTTTTAAAAAAATATTTACTTTTTCTTGTTGGCAACTATTTAATAAATTAACAATTGTGAGATTAATGCCTCTTTATTTTTTATTTACAAGTACAGTTTGCATCATTCTTCTTTTGTTGATTATTCTTTTATTATATGCATTTTAGGACCAGCAATGGAAAGAGCACAGTGGTGAATGCTATGCTACAAGACAAAATTCTTCCCAGTGGAATGGGGCACACTACTAATTGCTTTTTGCAAGTAGAAGGTTCAGAAACTTCGGAAGCTTATGTTCTTACTGAAGATTCTTCAGAAGCTTTAAATGTTCAAGTATATATCTTTTTTTCCCTTATAAAATAATGAACTATATATCTCTTTCTTAGTGGCATGTTTTCTTTCAAAAAGAATAATAGTTTACTGCTTCTTAAAAGGGAGGAAGGATTTAATAAATCTCATATAGTTTTGTAATTTTGTTAAAAATTATACTTTTTTTAAAATCAGTTTTTAGTTCACAAAAGCAAGAATGTTAATTCTTGCTTATTGTTAACTAAATAATACTCAGATAAAAAAGAGTTTTATTTATTTTTATTATAATAAATTCCATTATGTTAATTACAAAACTGATTTAAAATTTTTCTATCTACATATGTTTTTAATGAATTTTTTATGTTTATTTATGTGCATTTTTAAATTATTCTGAAAATTATATAGTTTTCAGGATGTGTATTAATTGTTCTTAATATATTTGTTCTTTATTTTTAACAGTCAGTTTCGCAGCTAGCTCATGCTTTAAATTCAGAAAAATTTGGCGACAGCTCTTTGGTTCGCATCTTTTGGCCAACAGATCGTTGTCCGCTTTTGCGTGATGATGTTGTACTCGTGGATAGGTATTTTTTTTCACTACTTATTTCTGTGACTAATTTTTATACAATGAAGTAAAAGTTTCTACATATTATTAATTATATTTCAGTCCTGGTATTGACATTTCCCCAAATTTGGATGAGTGGATTGATAAACATTGTGTTGATGCTGATGTTTTTGTTTTAGTTGCAAATGCAGAATCAACATTAATGGTTACTGTAAGTATTTAACTATCTATGCATTAGAATCAATTGTTAAGATATATATATATATATATATAATTTTATCTAATAAAATTTGTAATACTTTTATATTATCCAAATATTCTCTAAATTCATCTGACATAAAAAAAAAAAGTATTGTTTCTTTTAAGTAAAAATTGCACTTTCGAATATTGAGAATTAAAAATACATCAATTCAATGAGAAATGTTTTGATATGATTTCACTTTTGGCTTCATTAAAATTAAATATATATATATGGTTAAGTATTTTTTTGTGAAATTGTAAATGGTTGAGAGAGGAAAATCGAAAAGTATTCGGTACTTCATATTAATCCCATACCAGCAACTGATTGCCTGCATCTGTATTAATCTCAGTTCCAGTAAATCTTTATCTTAAGCTGTTTTTCTTGGTTGATATTCTCCAATGCAAATGATTAATGTTAAATTACCATTTTCCATTCCTTTTAAATTAATCTGAGGCTAAAAATCATTTCTGGTTTGTAAAGATATTCTGATTAATTAAATAAATAGCTTTTGAGGATAGACTTGGTTTATTATCATTTTAAGCGAAAAATTTTGTAGTAATTAGTTTGTTTGCTGAATGTTTTATTTACTCTTGCTCTCTTACTTTTAAAATTCATAATTGTATTTCTTTTAGATAATAAAGAAATTCAGTTATATGAAATCAAAATTTTTAATTAGAAAATTGTGTGTATCCCAGTCTTTATTATTTTACAAATTACATTTATTTTACAAATTTTATTTTTTTTTAATATTTGATTTTGTATATCAAATGTTTTAATATTTTTTATTTTTCATTACAGGAAAAAAATTTCTTTCATAAAGTCAGCGAAAAGCTTTCTAAGCCAAATGTATTTATTTTGAACAATAGATGGGATAACTCTGCTTATGAGAATGAGTTCTTAGACAAAGTAAGATTCCTCAAAGTCTTTTCGAAGATATATTTAAATATGTGTTCAACTTTAGGATAACATTTGTTTTTTAACTATTTTAAACTTTGGTACTTGTTATATGACACAATAATTTTAATTTTTATTTTAAACTTACTTACTGTATTTAGAACATTTAAAAAATTTAAATTTTACTTTTGAAAAAATTATAGATTAGGAAACAACACATGGATCGCAATGTCAGTTTCCTTGTCGATGAACTCAAAGTTGTAAGTCGCTCACAAGCAGAGAATCGAGTATTTTTTGTCTCTGCAAAAGAAGTTTTACAAGCTCGTATTCAGCAACAAAAAGGAAAACCACCTCACAGTAAGTAATACTATCAAATTATTTATTATATGGTAATTATTTTGACAGAGGATATAAATAATAAAAATTTATTTTCAGCTGGGGCACTTGCAGATGGTTTTCAGGCTCGATATTTTGAATTTCAAGAGTTTGAAAGAAAGTTTGAGGTATGAAAATGGAATATAAGTTTAGAAATAGTGCTAGTTTGGTGCACAAATAATATGTAAATCACTTATTTGAATGATCTTTTAATTACTTTATATATTAAGTAATATAAGTAAAATTATAAAAGATATTAAAAAAACAGTATCCTTTTAATGAGACAAATTTTGCCCAAATTTGTAAAGTAAATTAAATTTACTTATATTATACAAACTAAAACTCCACGTTTTTCTTCTGCAAATATTTTTAAGCTTTGTTTTTAAAAGTAAGGTTTTTTTTTTTTTTTTTTATAAATTAAAAAAAAAAAAAAATATAAAAATTTTTTTATAAAAATAAATTAATAATTAAATTAAATTTTAGTTAAAAAAACTTTAAAAAAAAAATTGATTTTTGAAAAATCTTAATTGCATTAATTCTGCATTTTACATTCTAAAATAAATGTTTTTTTAAAAAAAATTTTAATTTCAAAAATAATGCTATCTGCAAAAGTTATAAAACATTGTTCAATTGAAATATTGTTTAATAAAATTAAACTGCATCACTATTACTACTGTTAATTATCTACATTGCATTTTTAAATCTTTTACTGTGAGAGAAATTTATAAATTTCAGTAAATTTTTGCTATATAGTTTATTAAAAATTTAATTTTCTTATGATGTAATTTTATTTACTATTTATTCTTAAAGTTAGGGGAAACAATACTATAATTATATGATCTATTGTATAAAATAAGGATGTAAATAGTTAATAAAAAAATTTTGTTTAAAGCTTGTAAACCAGAAATAATAAATTTAATTAATGTTTCTTTCTTGATAGGAATGCTTATCAAAATCTGCTGTCAAAACAAAGTTTGAACAACATACTTTAAGAGGAAAAACTGTTACTTCTGATTTGCGCAAATTGCTTGATAATGTTCATGAAACAGCTTCTAAATTAAGGTAAGTATAAATTCCTGTTATAATTTAAATTAAATATTACTATTAATAATTATTTTGTAAAATTAATATATAATGCTATATTTTATTAACATTCCTAATGTAATATTCATTAACTTTTGAAGTTTTTAATAATAAAAAAAGTTTACTATGAATACATATATAATACATAATCTGATATAAACAATATCAATGAACAATATAAAAGTAAAAAACAATAAATAATTACATATAAACAATAATTAATTATATTTAAACTAAATATTTGTTTGTTTTTGAAAAGTAAAATATCCTTCTTACAATAAATTTAGAGCTCAAAAGTTAGCTCTCAGAAAAGAGCAGTATGACAGATTGGATTTCACTCAACAGCAATTGAGCATTCTGACCCAGGAAGTCAAACATGAAATTTGTCATATAGTTGAAATGGTGGAGCAGAAAGTTTCTGGAGCTTTAAGTGAAGAAATACGAAGACTGAGTGTACATGTGGATGAGTTTGAGAGACCTTTCCACTCAGATAGTCTTGTTTTAAGTGTTTACAAAAAGGTAAGTTTTTAATTTGTCTGTTCTACCCTCATTTTTTTTTTTTCAATATATAAATGAATTTTAAGTCATAGTTACTTTTTTTATTTATGTATGTTAACATTCTTCTATCTATTTTGTTTTATTTAATCAAGTATATAGTAACTGCATTACTATGCAAAAAAATCTGAAAAAAAAAAAAAAAAAAAAAAAAAAATTAAATTAAAAAAAATTAAAATTTTTTTAATTAAAAAAAAAAAAAAATTAAAAAAAAAAAAAAAATTGATTTTTTTTTTTTTAATTAAAAATTTTTAAAAAAAAAATGCTCCCCCCCCCCCCCCCCAATAGTCCCTTTTTTGTCTATATTTATCATTTTTTACTTTAGTTTAATTTATGTTAATACATTAACCAAACTATTATTATTTATAATAACATAACTATTTATAGTATAACCTTGTGTTACCATATCAAATATTGCCAATTTGTTTTATGATGATATTCTTATTTTTAACTATAAATATGTATATTGCATGTCAATTGATATACTTATGTATTTTGCTTTTAAATTGGTAATTTTCTGTTTTCTAAATAGGAGCTTAATAGCCATGTGGAGCAAGGATTAGGAAGTAATCTCAGAGGAAAATTATCTAACCAAGTTCAGATGTCAGTAGAAAATGCACAGAAAGATATGATTGGTAATTAAAACTTTAACTTATTAATTAACCAATTAAAACTTTTTAATATTCATATTAAAATTATAATTCTTGTTAAGTAAATAAATTCTTCAAATATTAATTCATATAATATTTTTATTACAACATTTCTACTGCTAAAATATAAAAATGTTTTTGTAAATTAAAATTTACATTTTTATATAAATGTAAATTTACAGTCATTAATTATTATTTTATTCAAATCATTATTCAACAGTCTAATAATGTCCAGTTTTTGGAGGACTTTTGAATGATAAGTTTTATCTAAATTATATGGAGATTTTGATAAAAACACTAACTTATTTCACATTCTTGTATGCTAATTTTAAATAATTCGTATTAAATAGTTTGTAATAATTTGAACCTTTTATAATTTAACTTGAGTTGTTTATGCTATGCTGTTTTTTTTCAAATTATATTAATACTTATTAAAAAAAAAAAAAAAAAATGAATTAAAAAAATTTTTTTTTTTTAATTTTACAAGCTTGTAAATCATGGGAAAAATACTTTCAAAGTCTAGCTGATGTTTTAGAACATAATTTCTTTCAAAATAACTTTTTTTTTTGCAATTATGTACTATTACAATTGTTAAGCATTTATGTATTATGTTACATAAGGTTTGTCAAAATATGCTTTAGATTTTTATTCAGTCTGTGCTGTCTATGCATTTGAAAATTTAAAAAAATATTTAGCTGAGAGACATAAACCAATTTTTTTTCAAACAGAGGAATTATTTAAAATATGTAATTAATAAATTATAATAATTAATATCTTTGTATTCACTTGTACATGAAAAAATATTCTGAATTATATGCTTAACAATGTAACTTTTCTTTGTAGATCGCATGTCTTCTCTAATACCTCCAGAACATCGTCCGAAAATGATGAATGTCTTACCACGTCATAGTTTTGAAGTCCTTTATCGCCTTAATTGTGAAAGCTTGTGTTCAGATTTCCAAGAAGATTTAGAGTTTAGATTTTCTTTGGGGTTAGTAAACATTATAAAATGTTTCCTTGGCCCCAGTAGGTCTAAGAAAGTTCTTGGAAAGAGAATGGAATCAGTAAGTTCAATATTTGAAATTTAATTTAAAAATAATATATTCATTGGATAAAATTTAAAATTATATGCTGTTCATTATTTGTTTTCTAATAATATAAAATTATCATCTTTAATTTAAATTATAATAATTATGTTATAATAATCTGTTTGTTATTTGTTTTCTAATATAAAATTATCATCTTTGCCATTATTTTATTCCTCGTCTCCTGGTAATGTCACACTGAATTCTAAAAATAAAAAATCAATTGAATTTTATTCTTAAAATATTTTTAAAATTTTATGAAAGTTGCATCTCTTTATTATTATAAGCCTAATGGGATTGTCTTATTATTATGTAATTAGATACCATGGCCTGTACCAAGTACTCCCCAAACTCCCAGTAATGAAGTGCAAATAGTATCTCCTTCTCCAGAATACCTTGCACTTCTTAAATTGGCGTTGTCTTCATCTTCATCACAAACAGCTGTTGGAATACTTGCAGTTGGGGGATTTGTAAGCATTTAATGTTTGTTATCTGACTATAAAAGTATTGTAATTGTGCACAAAAAAGTTATATAGCAAATGTTTATTTATTTAGTTCTTATACATCTTTTAAAATCTATAGATGTATGTTTTTGTTGCATTTTTTTTTATCACATTGCTTTTTAAGAATGGCACATTAAATATAAAATTACATAATAATTTTAAAAATTCAGTTTTTAAGTTATGTGTTTATATTTTATTTCCTTTTATTCTATCATCATTTTCTTTTTTCACTGCATGCATGCACACTTTAAAAGTGTTTCTATGTGGATCATTTTTATGCAAATTTAAAGTTATCCTATTTGTTTTTCACTTTTAATTTCTTTATTTCTTTTTAACAATACAACAAGCATTCTGGAACCATTATCATGTTATAGCTTAATTTTTTTTAAAAATTTACTATTAGCACATTTACTTATTTATGTTCAACAAGAAAATAAGTTCTTAACAGTAAAAGGTGTATTTATATTTTATTACTTAATTTGTATTGCAATTTGGTTCTGTTGGAATAAGACCAACTTTAAATATCTATTAAGATGTGTTACGAGTATTGCTTCCATTCTTCTTAACTATATCAAATTAAATTGTTACCTTACACTCATGGATTTGGCTGATCCATAATGATATATGGTTTTAACAATCAGTATGATATATGAATTATACATAATTAGGAAAAAAAATAAGCAATTATTATTACCATACAAGATTGGAGCAGATGGCCAAGAGTGAAAATTCAGTGCCACATCGAGGATTTCTTTTTATTCCTGTATATGAAAAAAAAAAACTGTGGTCAACAATTTTTGATGCCAGAAGTGGTTGATGCATGTTTTGGTGATACCTTGATCAGAATGGAAAAAGTGTTATGAAGGTTCAAAACGTATTCAAAAGTGTGTTGATCATCATGGAAAATATTTGTGAAAAACAATTAAACCATTTTTAATGAAGAAAATTTGTTTTTGTTTAGTATGCTGGATACATAAATGAGTAAAATAAGATATTTTCTATATTATTTCCACCGATTAGAAATATGCACCATTTATTTGCACATACTGATAACATAACAAAATAAATAGATAGTATTTAGTAGAGTTCATATATATTTAGAATGTATAAATACATTATAGTAAATCTAAATTTATAAAATCACACTGAAAAGAATTTTTCAAGATTTTTTTAAATTGCCTTAAGATGTTATTAAAAATAATGATATTTGTATGGAATTTCGAATTATCTTAAAATATTAATATAATTTTTGTTTCTGACAAATTGTTTAAATTTTCAGCTTTTAAAAACTGTTGGTTGGCGTGTGATATTTGCCACATTTGGTATTTATGGTTTATTATATGCATATGAACGATTGTCTTGGACAAACAAAGCCAAAGAAAGAGCTTTCAAAAAGCAATATGTGAATCATACAACAAGAAAGTTAAGGCTTATCGTAGATCTTACCAGTGCTAATTGTAGTCATCAAGTTCAACAGTAAGTTATTTAAATTTATTTATAATTTTAATACCTTATGCAATTTATTACTTGATCTAGTAATATTTATTTAGACATAATAGCAATGAACTGGACAATTTGTTTCTATAACTATATTTTTAAAATTAATATTCTTTTTTTTAATCTTTAGGGAATTATCTAGTACATTTGCACGATTATGCCATCTGGTTGATGAAGTAATATCTGATATGCAAAATGAAATAGGACTACTAGATCAGGATACTCAAAAATTAGAAGAATCTAGTGTATCTTCTCGAACTCTTCGGTAAGAAATATTTCAAGCATTTGATTTTTTTTTATTTCCATTTGTTAAATTCGAATTTAAAATTATTTTAACAAATATTAACTTGTTATGATGAGGAGCAGTAAAAAAAAAAAAAAAAAATTGTGTATCATTTAAAAATTTTTTCTTTATTAGTTAACTGTAGTTATTCTTTTCTTATTTGCAAGTTTTTCAGTATGAGATGCTTAAATACATTATTTGTACCCTATTTTTTTAATGCCTCACTTTTGTTCTGGAAAATAGGACAGATGCAATGTATCTGAAGTTAGTATTGTATACTTATCTGAAGTTAGTTCATTCCAAAAATGTAGAATAGATTTTTTGTAGGAAAAAAAAGGGGAAAGAAATATTTAAAATATGTTTTTAATATAGTTAGTATGGTGTAAAATTAATATTTTTTAAAAGTAAGAAAGAAATATTTTAAGATTTAAAATTGTCTAAATGTTTTAAATTTAGCAATGCTTGTAGTAGTAGATATTTTTTGTTGAAATTATATTATATTAACAATATTAAAAGTTTTATCTGGTACTTATAATCATCATTGTATGGTACTTGTTTTTAAAGGAATTATCATTTATTTTAATTAGTTAGGCTTCTGACAATAAATGGATAATATTTTCTAGAGTTTTTATATTAAAAATGCATAAATACATTTTAGTAAATCTAAATTTATAAAGTCACACTGAAATGATGTACTGTGAATGAAATATGACTTTGTAATTATACATGCATTATGAAAATTAATTTCAGAATTATCCTTTAATAGTACAGATTTAATTATAAAGTAATAATCCTTTATAAAAAGAATAATTTGTAATTCCAGTTTTAGAATCTGGTTTAGTATTATTTCCTAAATTTATGTGTGTTCTTTTTAAAGCATTATGATACAATTATCAATTACAAAAGAAAATGTCCATCCTTTCTGTATGCTCTTCAAAAATTGGTAACTATATTGGTGTATTAGTGTTGAATAAAGCAGCACTGCTTTTTTGAATTAAAAGCTTTCAGTGAGTGAACAATGATGCTTTGTATTATTGTTGCATAGATCAATCAACTTGTTAACTATGTTGCAAATATTTTCTTTTTACAAAATTTTAATTTTTTTTTTAATATTATTTAATTTTACAAAATACGTTCACAGTAAATTTTTTGACAAAGAAATAAATATTTTTTAAAGTTCTTATTAAAATCTTTCATTCAATAAGAAAAAACTTCAGTTTTTGTTTTTGTATTTCCGTGTAAGCTATTGATTTGAGATTACAAAAACTGTATTATGCTATCGATTTCCAATTAAATTTTTCCAATTTTCAGTTTGGTTTAAGGTAACAACATTCAAACTGATATGAATTAATATAAGGTTAATATATAAGGTTCTTTGTTAAGGTAACAAATCCCAATGTAAAACAAAAACAAAAAAAAATTGAATTTCTTTTTTATTGTTATTTTACTTTAAAGACCAGACCTTTAGCTTTTGTAAACAGGTTTGAGTTTGTTTCTGGAGTCATTAGAAGTCTAGATACAGTTGTTTTATCACGTCATTAAGATATTGATTCCATGCGTTCAAAGCTTTCAAATGAAATTCTGAAAAACTGTATTTTTTACTACACTGCTGTATTATAACAATAATAATTCTTATACAATATTTTTTAGAATTTAATAAAATTTTAGCTATTTTTTTTTAATGATATGTTTGCATTGAACTAAAAGGTTTAAAATAAATTCATTTAGAGATGAGTTATTTGCATGTTTCTTAAAAACTTTGTATAATTATTTACTTTTGCATTTTTGCTCTAAATTTCTCGATTGGTTTAACTCAACTATACTTTATAATATTATCGTTATTTTGGTTCCGTGTATGAATAATGGATATATATACACATTTATACAAGTTTCCATTAAATTCCAAGGCTGTTTCCATTAAATTAAAAATTACATATTTTTGTCAATTTTTTTTCTGAATTTTAACACACTAAAAAATATTTTTTGTAATATATATATTAAATATTTTAATTTTCATGGTTTTCAATTATTACCTTAATTTGGCTATACTTTATAATTCTAATTTAACAATAGTATCAAAAAAATTTCCATAAAAAACATTATTTATAATTTTTGACTCTCAATATAATTAGATTACCTTAGATTATAACATTTACTTCACAGTATTTATTTTCATCCTATTTTGTATCAAATAATTATCTGAATAAATCGACTGTTTTAATGAGTGATATTTGTTATATGTTTGTTAAAGGCAAAAAATGTGTTTACGCAGGCTAATTTGCTTTATAAATTATTAGTAGCACATGCAGTTTATGTGTATTACTTTTTATTGTGAAAATTTAGTTTTTAATTTTCTTTATTAGTAAATTTTAAATTTTGGCATTTTAAACTATAGAAATATAATTCTTATATTTATTTTCTTTACAGGAATAAAGCTGATTACTTATTCAGTGAATTAGAAACATTTTCTGAACAGTATCTTCAATTCGATCAGTGAGGATTCAATAAATATTTATAAAATGAATGTCATAAACTAAAAGTGTTGTTTATCAAATGGCCATCTATTATTTAGAATCTTTGATGTAGATTTGGAAGCTGTGTTGTGTTTATTAGTGTAAATTATTTTTCACTGCAATGTGGTGCATGCATGAAATTGTAAAAATGTTTTTATTCCAAAGATTTATATAAATTACTTTTGCAGTGAAATTAATTTAATTTTTATTAATTTGAGGCATCTATTTTTAATAAAGTTTTGTGTTCACAGTCATCTTTTCATTTGTGCATGAATTTTCTTTTTCTATTAATATGCTGTTCACATTTTTATATAAAATTATTTTGAATTGCATGTATTTAAATTTTAGTAATATATTTATTTCTATTACTTTTGGAATGTCTTTCATAGTAAAACTTCTAAAAATGATTATCCTTCTATTCAGATCTGAAACAAGAGAATGATAGCATTGAGAGTATTTTTAAAATGTTATTTATTTCGGAAAAACTAGTAACTATAGCAATTTAAAAAAACGAATTAAATTAATTAAAGCACTGATGTAGCTCTTTAGGAAGAATTATATTTATTTACTCTCGTCATTTTAACAAAATGATAATAATGGGTTTATTATTTATGCACTTTAAATGAAAAAAATTTTGATTGTTTTCAGTGTTTTTTGCTATGTTAAATGTAGTGGCTGTTATGTGCATCATTATTAATCTGCTTAGATATTTTTCTGCTGACTTAGCAATCAATTTTTGAACAAACATTCCTACCAACCCCTCTGTAACTGTAAAATTAGTTTGAAGCAACTGATCTTTTTGAAAAACTTTTTGTGTTCAAATAATAGATTTTTTACAAGGCATTTGAGATGCTTATTGAAATTTTTATTCAGGCTAATTTAATATTAGAGGTTATAAAGAATTGATCTTTCTTTCAAGTTTGTGTATAGGATAAAAATTCACACTTTATGAGAGTTGGGTTGTGTATTTTTATAAGTTTCATTGTAGTATACATAAGATGGGTGTTTGTATAAAAGAATTTAATTAATTGTATATGAAATTAGGCTTTAAATTTACAGTGCATACATTTTGTTTCATGATTTGTCAGATTGTTTATTTCAATATTTCATTTGATGTTTTTATTTTGAATGTTGTAAAAATTTGTTAGCCTATACATTATTGATTTAAAGTGCTTCAAAGGGATCTTAAATTTGAAATGAATTTTTTAGTTACAATGCAAATTAAGATCTTATTTATTCTGTTTGATTATATATACTGATGTATTATCTGAACTTGAATAAATGTCAAACCCAAAACTAATATCAGTTATAGTTGTAATTTTTATATTTGGGAGTTTGTAGATTATGAATTTTATTGCTAAATAATACAAAAAGTTCTTTTAATTATTTTTTCTTTATTGTTAAGGAAAAAGTAGTTTTATGTTGTTTTCTGCATGCTAAATGTTGTATAATAAATATATTTGTGATGGATAATTAAATAAAAATTTTGATCATCCTATAAATTCTAATTTCCATTTTTGAAGTAATGCCTTTTTTTGTGCTAGTTTATTTAATATGTGTGATGAAAAATAAAATTCTGTAATAAAACTTGGAAATTAAGTTACTCAGTAGGTTATTTAAATTTATTTTTTTAAATTTTCTGCGTCTTAATGTAGTGTTTAGCTTTCCTGTTGAAATAATTAAAATTTTTATCTTCTTCCGATGTAAATAAATTTGAGCTAGCCGAGGAATATTTAGGTGTTATAATTGATTGCCCAACTTGAGGCAAGAAACCAACTATGTTAAGCGTTTAAGCAAATTTCATGGGTATGGAAATGGTTTAAGTGTTTCTCAGGTTAATTTCTTTTGCTGTACTATGAGGATTTTAGAAAAAATTAAAATTGATTTTTTTTTCAAAACGTCAGAAATTGACAGGGTGCTAAAGATATTTTATATCAGGTAGCATTTGAAATGGATTTGGAGGTACAACCATCCATGAAAGTTGCTAATTTATGTGAGTCTATAAAATCCTCCCTTCTGTTTAAAGACGAATACCTTAAATTGGACAGTGAAAAATATCGTAGCGATGAATAGAAAAGCTTCGAAAAAGAAGCATTAGAAGAGAGACGCCGTAGAGGAAAAGCTTAAAAAGTAATCATTATAACTGTGAAAAGAATCGTCATAAATATAAAAAGGAATAAATTACTTGTATGCATGATTTATTAATAGGAGATGCTATAAAATTTACTTGCTGAATTAGATCTGTAATGACCAAATTGTTGTTAGTTTGAATGATTTTGTAGCTGATGAGATGATTATTTCTCTTATGAATGGTCCTGTTAATTTTATAAAATTTGCCGTTATAGCGTGTGGAATCCCAAACGAAATCCCTATAATTTCTTATAAGTTGGGAAATTAAGTGGCGAAGTTTGTCAGAAATTTTTGTGTGTGTTATCCAAGGATCATGGGAAAGTTGAGTGCAAACTCGAAACAAAAGTCATCTTTTCTGTTGAAATAGTCTATTGCACTGTGTGTTCCTCCAAAGGAGTGTTGATTGATGACAAATTCTGTAATATTTCATATTGTTTAAAGTGTCGCATAAGAAGGACTAGATCTGAGTATGACCTGAATTTGTATATGATATTCTGTTTTTTTTTTTAACAAATAATGAAGAACTTTAAGCCGAATAATGGTCTATTTGCAAGTAGGATGAATATTATTGAGTTTAAATACTAATTGGATTGGTAAATAATCGCTTTCGAAAGGATCTGAATGAATCTGGTAGGACAATAGAGAGATCAGTCAGAGATGAAGAAGATAGAATAATATAATTCGGCAAACTGGTATTTAGAATGTTTAAATTATTGTTGATAATCCAATTGATCAAAATTTTTGAGCTGTTAGTAGAAGAAGATGAACTCAATATTGGATTATGTGAGTTAAAATCAAGTAGAGGAGAGTTGATTATATATTGCATTCAGTAGTGAAAAGTCTTTTGGGAGAATAAAGGTATACTATAGTAGAAATTTGTTGTGGAAGATGAACCACGAGGGCCTGTATTTCATTTTCTGAGGGCGAAATTAAGAAATTTAAAAGATTGAGAGTCTAGCAAGAAATAGTAGAATCTACACTTATTAAAAGTCCTCTTTTTCGTGTATTGTCTGGTAGATTTTTTTCTATAAATTAATTTTCTTGGTAAATGAAAAGATCTTCAAAAATTGAGGAATGTTTCTCGCATTTTGTAAGGATTTTTTGGCTCTTATGCTGCACTGTAAAATGTTGAATGTGGGATAGAACATAAAAACGTAAAGTAAGGAGGAAACTGAGAAAATTTTAAAAAAATTAAAGAGAAAAACTAAAATTCAGAGTTCTTATTTAAAAGTAATGATGTTATGGGTAGAGAGGATATTGGATGGAGAGCCATATTCCATCAGCTACTGTGCTGTAAGACTTTAAAAGCCTGGTTTTTTTTCCCCTTTAAAAGGTATAAAGAAGATTTACTGAGAGGAGGAGAAATTTTCATCATGGCTTTACTGAAGTAAGATGGAGGTGCAGCTCCTTTAACGCTTTGATCGATACTGATTGTACGTGACAAATGTCATTATGTTACCAATGCAGTAAGATCATCTTTTGTAATAAAATTTGAAGAGGCGGTAGTGCTTGTTTGGAATTTGGATGCAAAAGAGTTTTGTTTAGGAATGCAATATATCCTTCTGGCTTCTATGAAAGAAAGTCGGTTCAGAGCCTTATATTTAAAAAAATTGTTTCTCTGACAGATATTTAGCATATTTATTAGCCATGGCATTGTGGTCCTCGTTGCAATTAACGCATTTAAGAACTTTGCCTGTACATGAGTCTATATGATGGATGCGATGCACTGCAAAGTTCACATGTTACGGGTGTGTAAAGAAAAAACAGTTGCAACACTGACGAAGTTTGTTAAAGGGGAAAAAAAAAAAAAAAAAAAAAGTGATTTTTCGTCGCGTAAGCGATAGTTTGATGTTGTTGTTGTTTCTTATCCCACTTGGCTGGCCAAGCCCACGAGCCCATATGGACTCATGATTGAAGGGGAAGGAAGCAGCTTCTGTTGTGATGGAGCACCCGTAGGTAGAAGCCTGACTTTTGCTCCGTGGCGCTCTTACAGTCATAGAAGACCGGGACCTACGGCTTAAAGTGGATTCCGAACCACTACATACATCCATGGCACCGCCGGGATTCGAAACCTGTGGCACAGAGCGCTAGACACTCGGCCATTCAGGTCCCAAATTTGCCAACGGCACGCGGTGTTCCCAGGTGCGATAGTTTGATAAATTCAGATAAACATTTTCCGTACATGGGGACTAAACTTGCATTGAAAGATTGGGTGTAGCGTGTTTGCTTATGAATCTTCGAAGTTCTGCTCTTGCGAGGTTGCTCTCTTCTTAATTCTGTCGCAAGTTCCGTAACAGAGATATCTGTGGAAATATGGTGTAGAATTCGAGTTGTGATTCTCTACGAGTAAAGGGATGCAAAAATCGGGATACTCAAAATAGCCGTTATATTTGATAATTCTCTAGAGCTGTCGTAATGATCGGTGGAAATATTTTGCCTTATTGAGTTATTTGCATATGATCGATATAATTGAAAATAGTAATTTTAAATAAAAATTTATCTTCAGTAGAAGTTTACTCTATTAAATTGGAGCATGAAGCAATGCCCATCCTAATTGGCTCTGAAGACACTCCTGCTCAAATTGCGGCCTGGCAGTCAATTGGCTAATGCTCTTGGCTGGTGCTCGATATCAATCATTATAATTTTTCACTCGTTTCAGTCCGAAATGCAGAGTTAGTTTTAAAATGTCATACAAAGCACCCAAAGCAAAGAAGCAATAATAATTATAAAATTATGTACTATCATTGTGAAAAAAGATTTCTTGTTGTTGTTTCTTAAACCACTTGGTAGACATCTAAACAAAGTCCATGAGCCCGTATGAACTCATAGTTAAAGGGAAAGGCGGCAGCTTCTATTGTGATGGAGCACCCATAGGTCTGGCTTGGCTCCATGACGCTCTACAATCATACAAGACCGGGACCTATGGCTTAAAGTGGATTTCGAATCCCTACAAACATCCATGCATCCACCGAGACTCTAACCCGAAAACAGGGGCACCGAGCGCTAGGCACTCGGCCATTCAAGCCCAAAGATTTCTGGCATTATGCATTAAATTGGTTTAATAATAAAAAGGAATTTTATCTGTTTTCATTGTTTACAAAACATTGTTTTTTTTAGAACAGTGACATTAATTTTCTCGTCAGTAATTTTATTCTTATGTTAACAATTATTTTTTAGTTTGATTAACTCTAAAAGCATGTTTTTTAGTTTTTTCAAACTATTAATTTATTTTTTACTTTTTAGTTTGATTAACTCTAAAAGCGTGTTTTTTAGTTTTTTCAAACTATTAATTTATTTTTTACTTTTTAGTTTGATTAACTCTAAAAGCATGTTTTTTAGTTTTTTCAAACTATTAATTTATTTTTTACTTTTTAGTTTGATTAACTCTAAAAGCGTGTTTTTTAACTATAATATTTAAATGAGGTCCCGGTACGGAGGACTGGAGCTATAGTTCTTACAATAATTTAATTGTGAGTAAAACAAAGGCTAAAAGCGAATATGTCGAGCCAGCCAGGATTTGAACAGGGAATCTCCTAATCTGTAGTCGGGCGCGTTATTCGTTGTGCCACTGTCCCACGTAGGTTTGACTGTCTTAGGTACATTCATTCTACATGGGTTAAATTGCTCTTCATAAGTTAAAAAATAAAATCACTAATCCTAGCGATCCTAATCATGATGAGATAATAAACTTATCAACATATTTTATTGTCGTCGGCCCTTGATAAGTCTACAACGTTTAAATTAAATCTGATCTCTTAAAGTAGGGCAAAATCGAGCCCAAAGAGTCAGATACAAACATACAGGTGAAACTAATAAAAGCGTATTAAAAAAAGGCGCCTTTAATCAGATAGGTAAATGAAGTCCTTAAAACCAGAATGCATTTTCTTCAAAGTAAAAGAAAGCAGAATTAACTATTAAAAGATATAGAAGCAAAGCTGCTGAGAAAAAGAAAACATTTTACATTAAACTTTCTAGCGTTTTGAAAACAGTCATAAAGAGAATTGTTTGATTCGATAAAAGAAAATACATTAATGACCGTTTTAATGAACATTATTCATAAAGCACTATAAAAATATTTGCTTTATAATAAAAATATTTGAAAATTTATTAATATTTATTTAGGATTCATAATGCACAAAATTGTATATACGAGTATTTGGCTACAGAAATAAAATATTAGCTATTCATTATTTAAAAGATTTAATATGTGTATAAGATTTATAAAAAAGGGATAATATTCCAAAGATTTAGTTGAGTGCTTGACCAGAAATGTCCTGGAATTCGTTAATTTTTAATTTTTTGGATATCAAATAGTCTCATCTCATTGTCAGTTGTCCCAGACTATTTTTTTAAAAAAAATTTCCATAATAAAGATTTATTTTGATGTTAATGATTAATATAATTTAAGAGATATTGTCCATCCGATGGTAGAGTACTTTTCGATGCAGCTGATGAAAAAAGTTTGAGTTTGGATGAGAATATTTAGTTGACTGCAGGCGAACAGGCAGGATTTTTTTCATTTTGAGGGAGGAAGAAGGAGGCACAACGAAATATATTGTAACCTTTTGAGAAAGCTTAATATGTCGTATTAAGCTTTAAGTAATAGGAAATGTATTTAAAGCCAAAATTCCAATTTTAATCCTTGCCTGTTAATTTTTACATTAAACTAATTTTAATTCAAATATATATATATATATATAAACAAGTAATATATAAAAAAAAATTTAAGTCAATTCCTACTTTTTTTTTCCTTTATAAATAATTTTCATTCATTTTTTAAAATTTATCTGGCGCCATCTATTGGTAGATATATGCAATTTAAATCTAAAAGAAAACTAAAATTAATTAATTAAATGTAATTAATGAATTGATATTTGAAAAAACTGTATTATCAAGCGTCATCCACTACAAGTTAAAAAAAAGTGTATTTGAACTTAAGGGGATAAAAGTACTTTAGTAGCTATTGAAAATTTGAACGAGATATATATAGGGAGAGTGTGAGCTAATAGAAGGAATTGAAAAAAGAATATTAATACTAAAAACTACTGCACTAAAAATTAAAATTTAATTTCTAAAAGAAATTACATAAAATTATAAATTAAAATATTATAATCTTTCCACTATTGCAACTTACCAACTACACCGTTTATGTCAACTTCAATATTTCGATAAATATTTAATAAAGTTAAATCATTTAGAGTTCTTGCCCTATTGTGTTTCTCAAATAGGTTTTTAATCTTCGTAATGTAGAAAAAGATCTTTCTCTCACGTCCAATTCACTGGTAGAGTGGTAAATACTTTTAATAAGAAATATAAAATAGGGTATATATTTCTGTATTATTCCCCTAATGCTACATTTTTTTTTTTTTTTGATATTACGGTTTTAGAAACTTTATGAAACCACAAATTTAATTTATTTCCTAAAATGGAAGTGATAGTTGAAATGTTATAAAAATTGCTATAAAGTTTGCTATTTACTATACAAATCTATAAAGGCATTTACATTGTTTCTATCAATATATCGTTGCTTGGAAAAAATGTATAAAATTTTTGTTATATAGTTTTATGATTAATAAATATTGCATTAAATTTTTCACTCATGGAAACTGAACCACCGTGACATTGTCCATATAAAAAGGGCAAATCTATTTTAAAATTCTTAATACATTCGATGATCATATTCGCTAAAGTTTGTCCTGTCGTAATTGAAAAGATGCGAACTGTTTACATATTTGTTAATACACTGTTGCATATTTGTTACAGGTGCGAACTGTTCGCATCACTGTAAAGAATTGTTCGCATAATTTCTTTATCAATTACATAAAAAACATTCACATAAAAGTTTTTAACTGTGGATATATCACAAATTGCATCAATTCATGTGGCCAAACATTGAGAAGAAATTATGGCTTCTAATAATTGTCATAGAATTAATTTATTATAAGCAGATATTATTTGGCTTCGAAAATTCCAATTAATATAAGTAGTATTTCTGGCAGAGTGTTGAAAATGATTTATTAAATATTTGTCCCCAGCGTCCTTTCTCTTAATATAGCACAGAAATTCCCTTCATTTGCAATCGGTGCACAAAATGACAGTAGAGCGACAAAGCAAACCAAATCAAATCATCACAAAATAGCCGGAGCCAAATGCCAACCCCCCCCCCCCCCTTAAATCAGACATTTTTTCTACTTATTATTCAGGTTGGAGAGATGGACTTGTGTATAAAATCTTACAGTGGTAATGCCGTAAAGGGGATTTTTAGTTTCGTCAATAACAGAAATTTTTATGTAAAAAGGAGAAACTTTGTTTCAAAGAAACTATTTTCTACTTATTCAGTTCAACAGGGCAGTGTGTTCAATGTTTTCTACATGCGGGATATTTTTGATAACAACCCCTCACATGATGAATGCTTATTATATGCAGATGACATTTTTTTTTTATTTAGCAATGACGTATGTCTAGAAAAAGTTCTCTTCAATCTGCTCTTTATAAAAACACTCAATGATGCGAAATTTGGAAATTCACCATTCAACCCGATAAATGTGAAGGAGTAAATTTTCCAAATAGAAAACAAACTCAACTCAACATTTGCAAATTTATAATATCCAAATTACTTGGAAACAACCTACTCATATTTTAGACATCCTTCTCTTTCTTAATCTGATTTTCAAATATCACGTTTCCTCCATTAAAAAGAAAGCTGTTAGAAAACTTATGCCATAAAAAAATAGCTGCAAATTCTTGGGATTTTCGTTGATGTCATCTCATTAAAATAGTAAACTTCACTATTTGTTGCCTTCTGGAATTTTGCTCTCCTATTTTTATATCCTCTTCACAGTAATGCCCAAATTCTCACCACAGTGTACAATAAAGCGCTACCATTCGCAACAAGCGTTACCGTTTTCCTCAAATAGTCTCCGATTCTAATGTTATACTAAAAAGCCGGACAAATTTCACTCTTCCATAAATAGTTTATGTTAGCAGAACGTTTTTCTTTAAACAAATTTCTTTCGAGCCATACTTTTCTCTCTCTAAATATCTCAGATTTGATGATTGTTCACCCCGCTTAAAGCACCCGATTTCTCTTCGGCCTTTTTCATTAATTTTTTGAAAAATTCCAACATTCCTTCTACCTATTTTATTCCCAGTCTGCATTCAATCAGCAAAAATGGAAAAAATTCTTTACATCTAGAAAATTTACCCTATCAGAACACACAACTACTACATTAAATATTCAAAAACATTTTCTAACAGCATAAAGAAGAAAATTTGAAAAATAAAGTTATTTTAACCTGCTGATATATCAAAACCATTGTTAAACACTCAATATCATGTATTAATTTTTTCTCATAAGAATCTTCATCTGGAGCGATCTCAATACAATAGCATTTTTACTGATTTCATCAATCTCTATGTTTGTACTCGAAACAAACAACTACATCATTCAGTTATAAAACTTCTAGGAAATCCCATAAGAAAAAACTCGAATTCAATTTTGTTTTTGGAATGCGTCTGGACTCCAGATCACGTTGTCATAACCGAAAATGAAAAAACAAATTCTTTAGCAAAATCTGCGTCAGACGCAATGATCTTATATTGAATTTCTCTCGATATTATCCTCATCATGATCAAAAGGAAAAAAAAACGCATTTAAAAACACAGATAATCTAATGCATTTAAGTAGCATAAAACCATCTCATCGACTTTTCCCTATCAATCGGAAAGAAGTGCTACTTTCACGATTTCGAATCAAAACATATTCTACTAAAATTAGATTCAACAGATTTAAGCTAAATTCTTCTCCGATATTGCAACAAACCGGAAACCGATGAAATATTTTATTTGATGCATTAAATATGAAACACAAAGAGAAAAAAAAAATTGCTCTCGGACACAAATTCCTATCTTATTCCTGGTTATTTGATATTTTTCTGAATATCCTAGAGGATTAGCTAACTAAATAGCGCATCGCAATTAATGTCTCTAAATCTCAAGCCATCATTTTCCGAAAAGGACACGTCAGACAACCATATATTAATCTCTCTCTTTTTGATCAACAAATTGAATGGGCAACTATTATTAAATATCTCGGCTTAATTATAGACAATAAACTTACGTTTCGAGTTCATATTCAAAAAATCAAAGAAAACTGTTGGAAAAAATTTTATCTCACTCTACCACTCATTAATAAATTTTCTAAATTAACTTTGTCAAACAAACTTCTTCTCTACAAACAAGTTCTTAGGCCTATCCTTACCTATGCTGCCCCAATCTGGGGTCTAGCTGCACAATCTAACAAGAAATCTGTACAAATTATTCAAAACAAACTTCTTCGTATCATCACTGGTGCACCCTGGTTTGTCCGCAACTCTACAATTCATCAAGATTTAAAAATTGATTCTATTGACAACTATATTACTAAACTTTCTAGAAATTTCTTCAATACCATTGCTACTCACGAAAACCCTCTCATCAATGCACAAACTATATTTACGCAATTGAATAAAAAATACAAGTATCCTTTCTCTACTCCTAAATGGAATCGAAGCCTCAAACCACTAGAATTTCCTGCTCACTTATCGCTTTTTAGATATTTTACTTCAACGCATATTTACTGATCATAATTTTCTTGTTACGTTTTCATCACCTATGATTTACATTTTTCTTACTTTCTTCTATTTTTCTCTCAATTCATACGATTACTATTATCTATTTATCATGACTT
>BPLQ01012752.1:740848-753495 GCA_021605075.1 Caerostris darwini
TTTTTCTCTCAATTCATACGATTACTATTATCTATTTATCATGACTTTTCTTTCCTACTGCCTTCACATACCATTGAGTAGATGAACGCTTCGCGTTCAGGCACTCGACATCTGTATTCAACAGAGCAAAGGGATAAATTGAGATAAAGCAGCGTATGCAAACATAAATATAAAAATTAATCCTGAAGTCAAGTGAAGTCAAATCAGAGTGATTGCGCGACAACTCAAATGCAATGTTATTTGTGAAAGTGAACCTCGTGTTACATTATTAAATTGGGAATTTTAATCTTTACATTTAAATTGTGTGAACTCATTTCAAAATTATCATTAAGGTATGTGTATATTTCTATCTTTTTTTTTGTTTTCGCAAATAAAGTACTCCAAAAGTAAACTAGGTATACTTGAGAATCTGTAATTTTTATACATCTAAAATCAAAATTGTTGATTCCACAGATATTTTTCTGCATTTTATTAATTAAAAAAAAATGGAATATTTTCTTTTAATGAAAAATGGATTAAAATTATTAATTATTCAAAAAAAAAAAAAAAAAAAAGACGGCGTGCTGTGGAAATAGGTCTTGCATCAGATTAAAATAAGAAAAGGAAACGGAAATAAAAATTTTAAAAAGTATTAAAGTAAATTTATTATTTAGTTAGAACGTTTATTATGTTTATAAAACGTTTATTATTTATTTAGAAACATGTTACTAAAATTTTTATCATGTAAATAAAAATAAAAACATGTTACTTAATACTTACTTGTTGTTTTAATAAAACAAGTTATTAAAATTTTTTGGTACTTACGTATTAACGGTACCTTGACGACAGACTTGGCGGTTTTTAAGTGTCGCCGACAGTTGCGCCTATAAAAAGCACACGCGCCAACCGCAGCTACAGATTTGGCGCCAATCTACACTTAAAATTTTTGTTCCAAATAATAAAATATATATGAAACACTTCATTTAAAATCAAAACGCTTTCAAAATATTTTTATTCCAAATAATAAAGATTGGCGACACTTAAAAACCGCCAAGGTACCGTTAATATGTAAGTACCCAACTGTGCATGTTCCAGCTATTAAAATTAGATTGCAACATTCCACATTTTACATCTTAGGAATAATATTTAAGTCTTTAAAATATTCAAGTAGTTTATTTATTTTTTTAACTGGTTTAAAACCAATTTTATCCCATGCTGTGACAGGAAGTTGTAGTGAGAAATAAATTAAAATCAATTGCATTGTTAAAAACTTTAAGTGAGTCCCATGAATGAGTTACTGATCTGATTTTGGTGATTTGCTTTCAACAAAAAATTATTGAGAGCAAAAAAAAAAAAAAAAAGGAAACCATTATAATTTATAGGACAGAATTAAAAAAATTGAATATTAACATGTAAATTTTTTTCCCCATCCAATTAAGGGTCTCATCCACCTAGAAAATTACTCCACAGTTTTTGACAGTATAGTATAGTTTCTAAAAATAAGGAGTGTTCAATATAAGTTGATATTAAACTAGTAGAATTACTTATATCTTTTGGTAAAAAGAGAAAGGCCAAGCCGCAGGGCATGTTAGATTTTTACATGCCTTAAAAATGCATTTTAAAATTTCATGTGAATTGTTTTCTTTTTTGCAGTTATGCGTGATTGATCACACAATTTCAAAATTAAATTTGCTTAACTTTTTTAGTATTTTAAGTACATCTAAATCATCATGAAGATAAGAGATGGCAGTTCACCACCAGGTTTTATAGATGTAACATCTTCACCTCTAAAAGTGTTTGTTTTAGCTAAAAAGAAAATAAATGGCATTTTTACTGACATTAATGACTGTGCGAAAGAAACTTATCTATTTTTAAAGGGTAAGGCTTTTAATTTATAAGAGTTATATTAGATTTTTATTTTTCTCTTTATTTTAGTTGACTATTTATAGTAAATTCTTTTATAAGATATAAAACATTACAATATAATGTATAAAATAATATTACTTTAATCAGATAAATGAATGAAAGAAACATCTATTAATAATTTATTTTTAAATTTCTTGATCTAAATCAGAATTAAGAAGGTAATTAATTTTAATAAGTTTTTTTAGTAATAGTTTGTTTCTATTGCAAAATTTAAAAAATATATATAATATAAGATTAAGATTAGTTATTGCTAGAAATGACCGATATCTGAATGGTGTAATATTATATTTACTTTTTACATAAAATTAATATTGCTATAAGCAAAGTATTTTTACCAATAAAGGCTTTTTTATGAATTTAATTTATCAAGCATTTGGAAAGTAAAGCAATAAGAAGCTTATCATTTCATTTTGTATAATAATAATAAAAGAAAAAGTGTAAAAACTCTGTTCATTTATTAAAATTGATTTTACAGTTTAATTTAAATTTTCATCAATTACTGAGCTAACTAATTTTATAATCACTTTTTAAAACTATATAATATTCATTGGCATATTTTAAATAAATTATATTGTCTTGATTTCGTAAATGTTATTTGTATAATAAAATAATGTTTAGATCATACTAAATTCTATTTTTAAATTAGTTAAAATATTTGTTTTAAATAACTTGAAAATATAATTTAATATGATTTTTATTTTAATAAATATGTTTTTTTAAAATATATATTTAAATACATAGTTGAATGATTTATAACTATTTTATTTATGATTTCATGATGTATTTTTTCAGAATCTTGTGATGTTGAAGAAGTAATAACAAACGAAAAAATTCAAGAAGTTTATTATATACAAGAAAAAATTAAAGATATACAAAATGTACTTAAAAGGGATCAAATGAAAGTTGTCTTCTTTGGAAGGTATTAATCTTTTACTTTTTTGGGGAAGATATAAATTTTAGTATCTAAAATTTAATCATTGCATGAATTGTTATATGTTAATGATATTTAGTATTACTATAAATAATATCACATAGGAATTAGCATTTTAACAAAAGATATTATAGGGAAATTACAATTTCTCATCAAAATTAATATAGATTGTGAGCTGCTAAATTATTTTTTTTTCGAGAAAAAGTATTGCTTGAATTTATTGATTTATAATATTTGCTTTATAACAGATGTAAAATCATTTTAAAGAATTTTTTTTAATTAAAAATTAAATCAAATCTTTCAACTATTTTTAAAAGTTTATACTCATATAAAAATTTATATTAATTCTGCAGCAAATTGTTTAAATATATATTTAAACAATTTTTAATATATTTTGATCTATTTAATAAGGATGTTAAATAATTGTTTTTATTATGGATTGTTTTCACAATGAGTAATCTCTTGAAAATCTGAATGTAAAGAGTAATGTATTAAGGAACAGTATATTACAATGAAAAGTATTATAATAAAACTTCCTTATCAATTTTGTCAATATTTTAGCCTTCTGCTTAGTACAGCTTCTTATTGATATTAATGTTATTAACATTATCAATTAATTTTAAAGCCTGCATAAGCAAGATTATTAGCATTGATCAATTGCAAAATAGTGTTCCATGTTTGATAATTTTGCGATTCTCTGTAACCTGATAATCTGAAAATACAAGGAGGTAAAAGCCATAGGATGGCCCCCTTCCCCCAAGAGAAAATTGTTATATGTTATAAAATTATAAAATTTTAATTTCTGGCATAAGATGAAAAGAAAAAAAAATTAAAGGATGTCAATATAGAATACTGGTATAATGTTTTTGAATACTATTTTTTAAAAAAACATTAATTATAATTAAAATTTTGAAAATTTTTGTTCAGAGGTGTTTTTTATAACAATTTATGTTTTTATATATTTTCCTTTAAGGCCTAGTAATGGAAAAAGTACAGTGGTAAATGCATTATTACAAGATAGAATTCTTCCTTGCGGTATGGGACATACTACCAATTGTTTCTTACAAATAGAAAGTTCAGAATCTTCAGAAGCATATGTTCTTACTGAAAATTCTACAGAACCTTTAAATGTGCAGGTAAATTTTGTCCAGTCAACTTAAGAAATAATATAAACTTCAAAAATTTCAATTTTATATGAAGGATGTTATTTGTCTTTCATGCATGCTTTAAAAAGGATTTTGTA
The DNA here is from genome assembly GCA_021605075.1 of Caerostris darwini. Classification (NCBI taxonomy): domain Eukaryota; kingdom Metazoa; phylum Arthropoda; class Arachnida; order Araneae; family Araneidae; genus Caerostris; species Caerostris darwini. The sequence goes on from BPLQ01012752.1 coordinate 744,928, forward strand.
AAATTAAATTAAATTGTTTTCAACTTTAAAATATAAAGAATTCAAGGAGAACAAAAGGGGGGCCGAATGGCCAGCGCTCTGGCGTTCGGTACCACAGGTACCGGGTTCAAATCCCGGCTTTGCCATGGGTGTTTGTAGTGGTTCGGAATCCACTTTAAACCGTAGGTCTTAATAGGATCGTAGAGCGCTGCAGGGGCATTGTGACTCCACGTCTGTGGCTTACCATCAAGTTACACGCGCCCCCTGGATAATTCAAAGTGAGTAACATTGGTGCAGCCCTTATGGCAAAGATCAGGGTCTATTTGCCAGCTGCATTAGAAGGGGAAAAAAAAAAAAAAAAAAAAAAGGAGAACAAAAGGTTAAAACTTTAACTAGTTTTCAATAGAACACTACTTTTTTCTAGCTTATCTAATAAAACTAAAAAAATATATATATATTTGTGTATTTAATATTTAAATGTAATTTTTAAGCTGCTCTTTTATTTTTTTTTTTCATTTAAATTATTAACATGGCAACTATTACTCAAATATATCAAGGAAAAGTTAGGAAAGATAAATGTTGTAAACAATATCAAGGAAAAATCAGGGAACAACTTAATTATTTGCTTCATTTTCTTGAAACTGCTTTACGTTAAAAATATAAATCTGGAGTTGCATCGTGAGCAAAAGCAGGAGAAAAATAATACCAGCAGTGCTTTATTATAGTGTCCCAATGAGTAATGCATTATTCTACATTGCATACTACCTTTCTTATCTTCATCTTTAGTTGTATATGAATATCATGAACCTGGGAGGTTCCAGTAATCTTAACTTTTATTTTTATGTCTTTTCTTTTTCTTTTCATCAAGATTTATACATAATAGTTTTCATAATAGCTTGTCAAGATTCATCATTTTCATGCAATTTGCATATATTTTGTTATTCTCCCAGAATTTAAAAGCTGTTGATATTTTATTCTTATTCTAATGAATTTAATTTTAGGCTTTGAATAATTTTTGATTTGACTAACAATGTCTTTTATTTGCTACCAGTTATTTTGTTATCCTTTTATTTGTTATTAGTATCTTTTATTTGTTATCAATATGTGGAGACTTGTGCCAGGAAACGGCTACCCTTTGAGTCTCAATTGAGTTACTGCTCTTTGTAAGCAACATATCTTTCTAGCTTCTACTTCTAGTTGATGGATAATACATGTCAATATCCTCAAAAAACTAAAGCCGCTTTACCATGAAAACCTAAACCTATCAACTCTATGCAGTGAAATACACAAGGTGAATGCTGACTAAATCTGGCCATGAACATAAAAAATTTTCTGTAGTGCCAGCCTGTACTTGAAATGCCGGGAAGGCAAGACATATGTTTGTCTAGCACGACAGTGCCAGCAGCAGGAGAAAAATAATAACATCCACACTAGCAGTTACTGTACTTTTGACTATGTAGCTTGGTCTTGAATCTAATGTTGTAATGCAAAAAGCCAAAATTTTCAAAAGGACTGCATGAGTATGAATAAATGTGGCTGATATGAAATTTTCTGCATTTTTGAAGTAGACTTTTTTTGTTGGTAGCATTCAGCATAATTTGATTTTGCATTTTAAAAGACTGACTATGTGAAGTGTTTTATCTTGTAATAATTTCATTTTCGTTTGTGTTCTCATTGCCCTCAGGGTTCAGTTTTTTTTGATTTTGTTTTGTACTAGATATATTATTTTAATATAGCAAATTTTTTTTAAATGTGTTTGAATGAACTTTTGTCTATCATATAATACACACACACACACACACACACAGGACATAATTTTGAAGTTACCTTGATTTGTGCCACTTTTTTTTTTTTTTAATGCATTGCTTTGCTTTTAAAATTGTCTTGAAACTGTCAATGAAAATATATTTTTTTTTTTGACTCTGGGTCACCCTGATAGTCACCCCTTCAGTTTATATGATATACTTTTTGTTAATTTTCTTATCTATATTTTTTTATTCAATAAAATATATTTATATTGATTTGAAACACTTATGTCTTATTTCAATATTGTCTCATTATTAATAATTTATATTGAATTTTTTTTCACTTACTAGTCAGTTTCTCAACTTGCCCATGCTTTAAATTCAGAAAAATTTGGAGATAGTTCCTTAATTCGCATCTTTTGGCCCACAGGTCGATGTCCCCTTTTGCAAGATGATGTTGTACTGGTTGATAGGTATGTAATTACATTTTTCTTATCATTTAGAAAGTTCCATGATTTATATAATTATGAATTATTGATGTTATTTCTTTATTATCATTTTTATGTTTCAATATATAAATAAATTTCTAAAATTTTTAAAAATTATATGTTAATGTTTTGTTTTATTTGTTTCATTAAAAATATTTTAAATGAAAGAAAATATTTAATGGGATGTAGTACTTTAAAAAAAAAATGTTAAACTTTTACTGTTTTATTCAAAAAATAAGTTTCAAGTATTTATTTAAAAGTATGTTAATAATAAAGTTTTGTGAAATCTTAGATTAGGAAACTTATCAGTATTGCAGTTTAAATTATAAAAACATAGATATCATTTTTTTGTGATAATTTATTTGAATTCTTTTTCTGAATAAATTAAAAAAAAAAAAAAAAATTTAATTCCTTTTAACTTCACTAATGTGATACCAATATAAATGTTTAAATCGATTAAACTTTTTCTTAAGTATGTTATAATAAATGAAAAGTAATTTGTATTATATTTTAAAGGTTAAAATGTTATTAGTAGATTTTTAAAACATTGTTTCTTTCCAGTCCTGGCATTGATATTACTCCAAACTTGGATGAGTGGATTGATAAACATTGTCTGGATGCTGATGTTTTTGTTCTAGTTGCTAATGCAGAATCAACATTAATGGTTGCTGTGGGTAATTTTTTTCTATTCAGTATTCATTCTATTTAATATTTTTTCAAATCGAACTTTTTAAATTTTTTAGTTTTTATTGTAAAAAGCAGTTATTTCAACAGCAAATGTATAAGTTTTAAAATATTTATCAAACCAATTAAATCTTTCTTAAAATGTTAATTTATTTTAAATTATAAAAATGTAGATATTCCTTATACTGCAAAAATTATATATATTAATGATTTTATACTGCAAATTACAAATTCTTATTCAAGATCACTTGACCTAATTGGAATTTAAAATTAACTGTAAAATGCATGCTGAATCCTTGTTATACTAACACATATTAAGGATGTAACTATATATGCATATTAATTTTTAATTCAATACCCAAGTTCTGAAAAATCTTCAAAATTTGAATAGATTTTATAATATCCATAAAAAATTACTAATTCGTGACATTTTACTAATTTATTTTTTCTTAAATAGTGCTTTTTATAGTATTTTTTTATTTTTAAAATAGACGATAGTAACATTTACTTCAAACAATGTAAATTTTCTTTTCAGTAGAGTTGGCATACATATTATCAGTTTTAAATGGAGAAATATTTTTGACATCCAATATTATTCTGATGTATGAAATTAAAATATTAAATCATTTAGTTTAAAATTTTTATTTTCCCACTGATATGTGTATTTTTTATAGGAAAAAAATTTCTTTCATAAAGTTAGTATGAAACTGTCTAAGCCAAATATATTTGTTTTGAATAACAGATGGGATAATTCTGTTGATGAGAAAGAATTTATAGATCAAGTAAGTTTCCTGGACTTTTTCTAATTATGTGTGCTATCATTAAAAATATTATTACTAAAAATGTTTTTACTTGTAGGGTTTGATATTCTTATTTTATTAAAAGTGAATGTTAAAACTTTTTTTTTTCCAAAAATAATATTCAAACATTTATTTAAAAGTATGTTGTAATAAAGAGTAATATTGACATATTGTGAAATCATAGATTAGGAAACAACATATGGATCGCAATGTTAGTTTCCTTGTTGATGAACTCAAAGTTGTAACACAATCTCAAGCTGAAGACAGAATATATTTTGTGTCAGCAAAAGAAGTTTTACAAGCTCGTATTCAGCAGCAGAAAGGAAAACCCCTTATTAGTAAGTAACATAATGTGTATTGTATAACTAAATGATATCTTTTTATTAAAAAAATCTTTTCCAAGCATAAACTATAACATAAAGTTTTAAGTAATCTAAAAATGTGTGAATCTTTTTTTTCAGGTGGTGCTCTTGCTGATGGATTTCAGGCACGATATTTTGAATTTCAAGAATTTGAAAGAAAATTTCAGGTAAGAAAGACCAAAGCTTCTATAAAACAATAGTTGTATACTGCTTATTATTTCATAATAAAAATATTTATTGGTGGGTTTTTTTCCCCATTAAAAGGAAAATCAGAACCAAAAAAAGCTTTAATTATTATTTTAAAATGTGACCTGTGTTTACCTGGCTTTATTAACTAACAGATTATTCTTAAATATAAAGTTTAATTTTATTCTTAAATATCAAAAATTTTACAGAAGTTTGTAAAATTAGAATTCAGGAAAATTTCAAAGAAAAATTGTTAAAATATATTAAATAATTTCTTATATGGAACAATGGAAATCAAATCTTTACAATATTGACTAACATTATTAAAAAAGCCCATTAAATACAAAAAATAATAAAATAACTATTCATTAAATATACTAATAAAATATAATTGAAAATACATAAATATATTAAATTCTAACAGTACAAACATTATCAAAATTATACTGTCAGCTCTGTTTTGCAAATTTTGTTTTAAAAAAATGTAATTTTTTCATTAATTTCATTTGTGTACATGTAAATGAAATAGATTCATAAGGGACAAAAAAAAGTTTTTTTTTGTTGTAGTAAATTATTTTAATAATTTAATATTATTTCTCATATAGGAATGTTTATCAAAATCTGCTGTCAAAACAAAATTTGGACAACATACTCAAGGAGGAAAAAATAGTATTACTGAATTATGTAAATTGCTTAATGCTGTTCATCAGATAGCTTCTAATTTAAGGTAAAGTAGAGTTTGTCTTCTATTTTGAAACTAATATTATAGGAATAGCATTTTTAAAATTTTAGTAATGAATGTTGTTCTGTTATAAATTCTTATTGTTTAACCTTTTATTATAATATATTAATATAAAATAACTTATAATATATAATATAAGTTATTTTTTATGTTTTATAAGGTAAAATAAATAAATAGAGACATTTGTTTTTAAAAAGCAACGAATATCTATATCCAGTAAATCATTTTTTTGTACATTCTGTCTGAAAAAGTATGAACAATTGTTGGAATTGTTACAAAAATCAATTTAATTCACAATGTTTGATCAAATCCTCTACATATTTCCCACAACCAAATCAAAGTACCTTCTTCAAAGTGCTAATTTTAAATTTGGAAACAAGGAAAAGCCACATGATGAGTTAATAAGGTAAATGTGCTGCTTGGTCGATAACATTTGTTGTGATTTTGATGAAAAACTCTTCGACAATAGCTTTTGTGACCTGTTTTGAATGCTCTTTTTTTGACAAAATTGAGCTCTCTTGGAACCAGTGATGTTGGGATGCATTTTCAATTGCAACATATCATTTTTAATATTATGAACATACTTAAAAAATGCATTTACCTCTTCAGCCGTTATTGTATGCCCCCTTGGAGGGGCGGGTTGAGTTACTCCTCGATTACCTCTTCAGCCATCTCACTGACTGGCATGATGATCTTTGACCGCTAACTAGTTGTTTTCGTCAATCGAAGCAGTTGAATGTCAACTAGAATGTGGCAAATTACCATTTCAGCCTTCTTTTACTGTTTTATACCATTCATATTCATATGGTTTTGGCATGAATGATTCACTGTAGGTCTTTAGCAATTCCACATACAAAGTTTCGTTTCAAACATGAAATTTAAGGCAAACTCTATTCAACTAATTTATTATTTTGAAAAATCGCAAAATATTCAAAATGTTGGAATACGAAAATAGCTGTTGTCTATACGTTGAGTGACAGATCATTCTCAAATTCCATGCAATATAATTCAATATAATGCTTTGAAATTCTAAAAAAAGAAAAAAAATGTGGAAGTATCTTATGTTTGTGTATTTTAAATAATAAATTCCTGATACATTTTACATAGAATGCATATTTGTATTCACCTATCAATAAAAAATATATATATCCTCGTGCATTATACAGATGTAGCTGTTTTGCGATGCTGATCAATAGAGTTAATGTGCTTAACGCATAATTCATTTACTGTTGTATATGGAATTGCCGAGTCTTTATCCTATTCATGTAGTTATAACTCCATTTCATGTACAGGAAAGCAAGTTGTGGGCTTGCAATCATATCGATTAAATTACTGAGTGTTAGAAAGTTACTTGGACTAACCACTGTTTGATTTATATCATATGGAGGATATAGTGTAGTATGTATTTCCTGTATTATTGGTTAGAGATAAAATAATATCAGGAATATTATAATGCTTGTGGTTATGGAAAAGGAAATATCAATGCTTGCATCTATCTAAATATATATAGTGGATATAAGATAGTATAGTGGATACAGTGGAGCACTATAATAATCCATATAAAAAAAAAAACTTGTATATTTGTGGGCTGGTTGTATAACTTTAAAAAATTTTAAATTCTCCTTGCATTAATCCAATGAAGCATTTAGGGTTTCACTTAGAGTAATGAGCATAGATATCAGTATCATAAGCACAGAATTTACAAGAATCACAAACTTTTATGCAATGTTAGAATATATATTAGGAGTTATATAACAATATCTAGCTGAAAGACAGGTTTATCAAGATTCAAGGTTTTAAAAAGAGACCTAAGTAATTAAAAAAAAGTGACTTAATTTTTAATTTGTTGATATATGTATATGCCAAGACACATATATCGTATACATGTTACAAATCTGTTGTGTATATTCAGATTTTAATCTATTTAATAGTCGATTTAGAATTGGGGGAAAAAAAAAACTTAGATTGTATGTAAAAGTTATATTTTTAAGTATTTAAAAATTATTTCAATATTTTCTATATTGATGTATAATGAGAGAATATATATTTTTAATTGATTTCTTCTTTAGGGCTCAAAAGTTATCAATGAAAAAGGAAAAAAAGGAGCATTTAGATTTTACTAAGCAACAATTAAACGATGTGATTCCGAAATCCAAACAAGAGATCTGTCATATAATTGAAAAAGTAGAACAAAAAGTTTCCAGAGCTTTAAATGAAGAAATTCGAAGACTACATGTTCTTGTAGATGAATTTAAAAAACCTTTCAATTCAGAAAGCTTTATTTTAAATGCATATAAAAAGGTTTGTTACATATTTTTTTAAATAACAGGTTTTTTTTAATCTTGTTCAACTTTTTAAACATAAATAATGCAGAGGATTTTTAAAGCTGATAAATTTATATATTTCAGTCCAATGCTTATAAATTTTTATATTTTTAAGAGTGCAAATGTTTGTTTTGAAGTTGTGTAAATTTAGTGTTATTATTTTCTGTAATTTTTCTTTTATTGTAAGGTAATTATTAAAAAAATATTTTAATTGGCTATTAAGTAGTCCTGAATTCTAAATGAACTTTTATCATAACAGTTTATATTAATCATGATATCTATTTTAATTTACACTTTGGAAATCTAAAGCCTTATTTTCCATTCTAGTAAGATAAGTAATTTGCATATTATCGGATATTTTAAATTCATGAAATCATTTCAAACAAATCTTCTGAAATTTTTATTAGTCTATATTAAAATCTATTTAACTAGGATAAGATTTAAAAAAAATTGTTGCAATTTTTTTTTGTTGTTGTTACAATTGGAAATGACAGCTGAAAATCAATTTTTTCATTTTATATTACTAATCCTTATTGGAGTAGTTCTATCTGTTGTAGTTACGATTAAAAAACATAAATAATCAAGGGAAGAATTTTATTTGGGAGTTACAAAACTCTTTATGCATAGTAGCTAATAATCAATTTATTTAAAGGTAAATTTGATTTTGGTATGAGGTGATCATTTAAAAGTGACACAAAAGAGCAAGATAGGAAAGAAAAGAACAATCTTACTATTATAAAACCTGCATAATATAACTAAAAACAAAAACATTATGCAACATTAAATAAAAATTCTAAATTAAATTAAAAGATATTTTTAATGTGCATGGAAAATAAGAACTATTGTTTGAATAAAAATATTCTTTTAATTTTTAATATGTTAATAATTATAAAATTTTTTAAAGCATGGTTTTAAACTTTTAAAACATGCCTTATAAAATTTTTGCATCAACATTTATTATGAAATATTATGTTTTGATTTATTATTTTGTTGTTTTACCTTTTTTCCTGCGTTTAGGAACTTAGTAATCATATGGAACAGGGTTTAGGAAGTAATCTGCAGGGCAAGTTGTCTTATGAAGTTCAGATGTTAGCAGAAAATGCTGAAAAGAATATGATAGGTAAATTTCCATAATCTCTTGTCTATGATTTGCAGTTTATAAATAAAGTCTTAAATTTATAAAATGGGGATTATAAACCACTAAGTACTATTTGTAAACATTAAAAAAAAAAAATAAAAAAAATAATTCAAACTATAA
>BPLQ01012752.1:753595-769275 GCA_021605075.1 Caerostris darwini
AGGTGATAGTTTTTTTTTTTTTTTTTTTTTTTTTTTTTATAAAAGAAAATGAAAGAAATATAATTAATCTTCCTCATATAACACTGACGGAAGATTATAAGATATAATAGAATCAGATTGGACTTTTACAAAATTAGATAGGATGCAGTCCACATCCACAATTATTTTTAATATTTATAATTTTTTTTTTTTTTGTTAGAAGTACTTTTGTTTGTATTTTTAATATTTTTGAGATTTATTTAGATATAAAACTAAATTTCTTTAAAAATTTATTTTTGCAATATATTGGTTTTAATTTCAGAAAAAATATTAAGATTGTTAAATTTGAAATTTTTATTTTTTTTATTGCAGACAAAATGACGTCTTTAATACCTCCAAATCACAGAGCAAAAGCAACAACTGCTTTACAGTGTGAGAATTTTGAAGTACATTTTCATTTTAATTGTGAAAACTTGTGTTCCGATTTTCAAGAAAATTTAGAATTTAAATTTTCATTGGGCTTAATAAATATTGCAAAATGTTTCCTTGGTCCTAATAAAGCTAAAAAAATTTTTGGAAGAATCGAATCAGTAAGTTTATTTTAAAATTAGATATTCATCTTTCTTCAATAATAAACTAAATTTTCATTACCCACTCTTTCAATAATAATTCAGGTAATTCTCAATTTATTAAAAAAAGTCCTTTACTTTAAAAGAAAATATATTTCTTATAAAATAATAAGCTAAAAGAAGGTAGGAAATATACACAAATTCAGTAACACCTTATTTCAAACCAACAGTATCAAGGGAATTATATAAAACATAATGTGACATTATTAAATTTAATAAAAAAAAAAGATGAACAATTTTGACCACCAACTGAAGGAATATTTGCATGTAATTTAAAAGTTATTAAAAATAGAAATGAATTAAAAATAATATCAATTTGTAATGTTCCATAAAATTTTGTTTTTTTACAAAATATATTAGTAGATAATTTTTATAAAATTTATCACTAATTGTCAGTGAAGCATATATAATATTAAAAGTTTCTATAATTTAGTGATATAAAATATTTTTTATAAATTAAATATTTTCATATAAAACATAAAATTGTTTATAAAATAATACAAGTTGAGGCACCTTTCTTTCTTTTTCGTGGATGTTACGGTAATTCATATAAAAATTTGCATTGTTAAGTTTTATTTATATTTATTTCATTTATATTCAAAATTTAAATCATTTACTCATCCTTTACTCATTTGCATTCAATATTGCAAACAATTTTATCATTTACTTGTTTAAATAATTAATTAAATATTTCTTATAAAATAATGATTATTTCTTAAAATAATTGCACCTTTCTGTATGTACTTATTATCTCATACTTCTCGATAGTTGAGAGTTGAACTTCTGACTTTTGTTTTCAGTCTAAGAAACAAAATTAGTATGAGTGGATTGTCTAATATATGTTTATTATAATTGTAATTGTTAATTTATGCAAAGAGAGGATTTTGTATCATTCATTGTTAATGTTATTTATTTATTTTACTCAACTTTAATTTATAGGAAGATATTCATTGAAATTTATTTTATGCTATTTTAAAATTTATATTTTTATATCAATAGTTCATCATTTTATTTACTAGATACCATTTTGTTTAATAGTATATAAACAATTCATCTTAAAATATCTCTAAGAACTTTATTATAAAATCTATATGTTGTATAAAATTGATGTAATTACTTATTGAATTTATTCATTTACAGTGATTTCATTCATTACATTAAAGTTATTCATTTATAAATAGGCTATATGCATATCAGTAAAAAGTATTATAAATATTGTTACAAAATTATACTTTTTAAAAAAAACAGAAAGGCAATTTTTGGAGTAGTACTTTAAATTGTATAAAAGAACCTAATCCGAAAGCCTAACTTCTACAAAATTTTCTGTGTTAAAATGTGATTATTTTTTTCTGTTATAAAATTAAAAAAGATATAAACATTCTTAAAATTTGATTGAAATCAAGATATAATTTGAAACGAAATTATAAAATTAGGTGATTAAGAAACCAATGTCATAAAATTAAATTTATATGTGAAATATTTTTTTAGATCCCATGGCCTGTGTCAAATACTTCCTTTCCAGCTAGTAGTGAAATGGAGGTTGCATCTGTATCACCAGAATATATTAATCTTTTCCAGCTTGCTTTATCGTCCTCGTCACAATCAAGTGTTGGAATACTTGCTGTTGGAGCATTTGTATGTATTTGTAACTTTTCTTATCTAATTTTGTTACATTTTATTACATTAAAATAAAAACAAAATATCGTCTGTAGCTAATTAGAATTTTTTAAAAAATTTATTTGCAATTGATGTGTAATTTTTTTAATGAATTTTTCATTCTGAATTTTCAGGAATCTGCATTAATATTTTGAAAAATGGCACTGTAAAATATTAAAAATATTCTTAAAAATTCATTTTTCAAAATCTTAAATTTTTTTATACTAAAAATTCTTTCAATTTAGTGAATTTTTATATTTTATTTAATGTGTTTCTGCATGTTTTATATATTTTTTAGTATTTATTGGCTCAATGTTTTCATTAAATTGCTTTTTTGATATGAGGTCAATGTGTTTTATTTAAAAATTCAAACAAAAAAAAAAATTTTTTTTTTATAAAAATATTTTCATACATTTATTGTGAATTATAATGAATTATAATTACATTCATTTTAAAGATTTCAAAATGAATGTAAAAATTACATTATAATTTTACTTTTGATGTTTTTTTTAGCTTTTTAAAGCAGTTGGCTGGAGAGTGTTAGCTACTGTATGTGGTATTTATAGTTTATTGTATGCATATGAAAAATTATGTTGGACAAACAAAGCCAAAGAAAGAACTTTTAAAAAACAATATGTAGACCACATTACTAGAAAACTGGGACTAATTGCAGACCTTACCACATCAAATTGCAGCTATCAAGTTCAGCAGTAAGTTATTTAAATATGAAAATTTAAAATAACTTCAAGAGTTAGTTATTAAATTTAAATTATCATGGACTTGATTAAATTAGAATTATAGTTTATTTATCATAGTTTATTTTTTATTTAATAGAAAATTACAGAAAAGGTTTTCACAACTGTGCCAAATTCTGGATGAAGAAATATCCAATGTACAAGAAGAAATAGAAATACTTGATGAAAATGGTGAAAAATTGGAAAAAATAAGTGTTGCATCTCGAACATTCTGGTAAATAAAAATTATTCAATGTCTTGTTAATGACACTTAAATAAAAATTTTGCTTCTTATTATTTAAGATAAATTCTTTGTTTTTTATATCATTAGACATACGTAATGTCTGTCTCTTATAACTAGTATCTCATATTTTAATGTTAATGTTTTGGGAAAAACCAAAAAAAATTTTTTTTTTGGGGGGGGGGGGGAGACTCTTTATGATTATCCTTACTTTTTTAAGTTGGTTAGCAATTATCAAATTATATAACAAAGGAACACTTTTTTCCTTTACTTTCAAATAAGGGATTTATGATCAACTATTTGTGTTCGAAAAATTTATATAGTAAATCCAAGACAAATTAACAAGTTTAAAACAATTTCTTCTAAAAATATTTTATAAATATATTTTTTTCCAAAAATATTTAAAAAATATTATATCAGATTAATATTTTTGTTTATTGCTATATATGTTTTTTCTATGTTATATATACACTGTTTTAGCATAAGAAATCAAAATATGTTGTTAGTAAGTGTGTTTGTATATTGTGATTCACAATCAATTTGTGTGTGATTCTTTAAATTTATTGAAAAATTTTAGGAGATGACTTCTTATAACTTAAAAAAAGAACTCGTGCTATAATTTTTTTTCTGTAATTTGAAATAATTCTGACAAGTCTTTTGGGATATTTTAGTTAAAAATCATCTGTATCCAAATTTTGATCACAATATCTCTATTTTAAAATTTAATATTGCTTGTAGAGAACCATGCTTAATATTCAATTAGTTTCTTAAATGAACAAAATTCATTAGTAATTAGCTTTTTAATTTATTAGAATAAGAATTTTTTCTTAAGAATTTAGTTTTAGTGCAATTTACAAGAAATTTTTTATATTATATTACACTCATGTGTTTATATTTAAGAGTAATTTATGTTTATAAAATGTATAATTTTATTTTCTTTTTATTATATAGGAATAAAGCTCACTATTTATTCAATGAATTAGAAGTATTTTCAGAAAAATACCTGCAGTACGGCCAGTGATATATCAACTGGCTGAAATGCAAAATACATTGCATCAAATTTTATTAAGTGAACTTAAAAATAGCTCCAGTGATACTGGAATAACTGTGATATTAAATGTACATAAAAGGTGTAAGAATCTGTTACAACTAAATATTTTGTAAGCTAACTTAATCTTTAATTGCCTTTTTTTTTTTATGACTGGAATAAAAATTTTATACTAAATTGTGTTCAATAATTTAAAGCACACATTTTAAACAGGGAAATTTTATTAAAATAGTAAATTATATTTTATATTATTTCTTAAAACTATAAAATATAGATCAATCTCTCTGTACACAGATTAATTTTTATCAATGACATTTTAACATAGGGTCAAAAGCTCTCTAAATTGTTTTTAAATTTCTGTAGATATTTTCAAAATAATTGCCTATTAAATGAAAGTTTTTACCTTGCCCTTTTGCAGATCTATTTTGAATTTTTAATAAATCTGTTTTTTTTACTTTTTGTGTGTGTGTGTGTGTTTTTTTGTTGTTTACTATGATTCCATGTTTTTTTTATACACACATTTGAACTCATGTTCAAAGTAGGATGGGTGCAAAAATACAATTGTAATTATTACTTATAAAATATATGGTATTGTTTCGGGGAGCAACGTTTTTAATGTCCTTGATCTCTTTCAATTTTGGTTTTAAATTTCTTTCATAAGCTTTCTTTTTTTTTTTTCCTTTTTCTTTCACAAGCTTTTTATGCATAGTAATTTTATTTTAATTTCCTTCACAAGCTTTTCTTCTACATAATATTTAGCAAATAATTGGGTAATTATTAAATAAATTAATTTGGGTAATTATTAAATTTGAAAAAAAAAAAAAAATTTTGCCACATTGCTGAACAACATAAGTTAAATGAATTTTGACTTTGGTGTGAGAAATCTTAACACACTGAAATGATGCTGAAGATATGGTCCAAATCTTGGCTATTCATTCATTTTAAGTATTTATGTAAAGTTAAACAAGCACTCTTACCTCATGAATATTTGGCTTTGTTTTATAATTAAAATTATAGTATATGTGTATGAATGCCATTAAATTGTTTTAGCATAAAGTTTCTTCACGATTTATTATCGGGAACTATTTTAATTCATATTTTTAGTTTATATATTTCTATACACTGGATTGCAAAAATATTTGGATAAAGGGAGTCAAAGCCAAATGGAAAAGTTGTGATTCATACCAAACTCTAGGAAATTTTTTATATAGCTGTTAAATATATTAAAGTACAAGAGAAGGGAAACACAATATAGATTGCCTTATTATTTATTAAAGTAGTTAATAAATACTATTGCTCTGATAAGTAAATGATTCTTTTGATTGAATTTTAAACAATTAAAGGTTAGACAATGATGATATTAACCAATTTAGAATATTCAACAAACTATTTTAAATTTTTGCATTTTTCTATGTTGGTAGCCAAAATAATTGTAATAATTTATGCATTTTGTAATAATTTTTGCATGTCTAAGAAAAGATTCTAAGTACCTTAGCTTGACTTATGTACATCAACTTATTTAATTATTTATCATCATCATTATTTACATCTTCATAGCTATTATTAAGAAACCTTTTTTTTATTTTTACTTAGATTATTTGCAATGTTTTCAGATAAATAACAAAATATCAGGTATAGCAAAAATTCTGTCCAACTTTCCGATTGAAAACTTAACCAAATCTCTATATTTTTAATTTATTGGTTTTTTGACACCTTCTTTTTTATAACCTTCATTTCAACCACTACTCTCAAAATAAGCCTAAATGATTCTGTAGGCTTTTAAAAAAAAGGGTAATCTGTCGGGGTAAGGTCAAGAGAATAAGGTGATGAAGCATGATTTCCGAACTGAATTCTTTAGGTGACTTCTTTCTGGCAGTGTAGGGTTTGGCATTGCCATACTGCACTCCTTTTCTGTGATCAAAGATAGTTTTTGTTGTAAAAATGCTTTTATTGGCGTCTTGTCTGCTGATTGTAAATTTCAGCAGTTATTTGATTGTCCCTTAACAGCAAAATGATCAATTCCTTTCATATTCCACCATACATTTAAAAGAATTTTTGGATGCAGTTCTTGTCGAGGTTGTTGGATAGGCCATGAATTATGGCTAAGCTACCAGCTTTCGCATTATTATAGAAGATCTATTAATTTGTCATAGATAGGTAGTTAGAAGTTGAATTAGTGTTATATTTTATAATTATCCTTCAACAAAAAAAAACACCGGACACAACTTTCGTTATAACCTGATAATGTATATATCTATATATATATATCAGGTTATACAAATTGTACACATAAAAGATGTTCTGTCTAGTCCTGCAGTGCGGGACGGACATCCCATGAGTCTACTCATGTATGGAGGGAAAAGCGGTAGTTTCTGTTGTGATAGAGCACCCATCGTTAGAAGTCTGATTTAGCTCCGTGCCTTTGAAGAAGGAGGGCAGTGCCTTCTGGGAGGACTTCTAGTTGGGAATTACACCGCATTTGCGTATCGTATGGTTGAAAACCAGGAAAACTCCCACCAGGTAGTCCGACTCACGAGGCAAGATGCTGAACATCACAAACGCCATCGATTCTCCTCGATTTCTGAAACAATGTCCACAACAAAGCCGTCAGGGATTGAACCTCAGCCCTAATCTTCACTAACCGCGCATTTCACCACGAGTCGGGTACACGGCGAAGTAAGTACAATAATATATTCACCCGAGAACCACCGATATAAATAAATAAATGAGTGTATAGAAAATCTCCATTCTCCTAATAATTGGAGATATAGGAAAATAATGTTATTGACTTTGTAGGTAGAATTTAAAAATAGGTTAATTTCAACACGTTCGAGAATCTTTTATATGCGTGAGAAGAAAGTATTTTATAATTATTGATAACTTATTTCTGGGGAAAAAAAAGGTACTACAAATTTTTTCTTATTTCTAACACTTTTCAATGAGTAAAAGATCTAAACCATATAGTGCTAAGCTCAGTTCTATTTTTTTACATTTATTCTAGTGATAGTTAAATATAAATATTTGCAAGTTTTCGTAAATGACTTAAAATAAAAATTTTACATTTTTTGAAAAGTACTTTTTCCGTATATATTCCTTTAAAAGATTCGAGTATAAGTGGATATAAAAATATTAAAAGAAGTAAGAAATATGATTTCACTATTTTAAACTGAGTTAAAAGTATTTTTTTTAATAGTTACTATTGAATGACTTGCGAATTACAAATTTTATTTTTTTTTAAATATATAAAAGGGCGTTAATCTAACATCAATTGATGTTTAGCTCAGATTTTTGTGTAATCCGTCCCTTAAAAAGATTATTAAATGAAAGTAATACGAATCAAAATGAGATTCGTGTTTTTAGTATTCACGAATCTCATTTTGATTCGTGAATTTAAAAGTCAAGGGTTTTCTTAACGTAAATAAAAAAGTTTATTAATTTGTGAAAAAAAATTATAGCTTTAAATATACTACTGTGTCCAAAAAGTCTGTTAAATATACTACTGTGTCCAAATTTTTTTTCTTCCTTTTTTTAGGTTTCTGCCGCTGTCCTTGACATTGGTGTGGAATTTGACGTCAAAATATTCATTAGTGTTTGAGTTACGCGCGGCTTTGTGTGACGCTAAAACTGATTCCGTCGATTTTTGAAATGTCTGAATTAATAGAGCAAAGAACTTGCATTAAATTTTGTTGTTGAAATGTATAGAATGTTGCAGAAGACATTCGGTGAGCATTCCTATATCAGAAAGAAATGTTTAGAAGTGGTATAAACAGTTCAAAGAGGGCAGAGAAAACGTGTTGAAGACGAAGAGCCCTCTGGTCGACCATCAACCGACGAAGTTCACGTCCAAAAAATTAAGGATATGGTGCTTGCAAACGGTCATTTTACAATTAGAAACCTCACTGATGATGTTGGAATTTCAAAAGGATCGGTCAATTCCATTTTGGGCCTCAAACACGTCAAATCTCGATTGGTACCGAAAACACTGAATGCGCCAGCGCACACTGCATTGATTCTTCGTGATTTTTTTTGCCAAAAATGAAACGTCGTTCCACAACCACACCGGCGACTTCTGGCTATTCCCTAAACTCAAAAGACCATTCCGAGGACACCGTTTTGAGTCGATTGAAGAGATTCAACATGAATCGCCGCGCGCTTTAAAGGCCATCTCTGCCGATGACTTTTTAGCATGCATCGAGGATTGGAAAAAAAGTTGGCATAAGTGCATTGAGTCCGGAGGGGATTACTTTGAAGGCGATGAAATAAATTTGGAAGAATAAATGAAGAATTAAAAAAAAATTAATTGGTCTTACTTTTTGGGCACAGTAGTATATAGCCATATCGTATTATCAAATATGTTTCATCTCTTTATCATATCGCAGTGGGTAAAGTATTTAAAAATAACATAAGCCGATGCTTAGTATAGTTCAGTTCAGTTTTGTTTTCCACACTTATTAAAGAAAGATGATTAAATTCAATCAACACCATCCCCCTTGCTAGAACATGACCTCTGGCTATTTGCCGACGTCATTCATTGGTGTTCGGACACCACAAACTACCCAGTAAAGGGGCTTTCCAGAAGGAAAAAAAGTAATCTAATTCTGAAATCGGTTCTGTCAACTTCCGACAGCGGCGTGATGAATTGACACTAATGAAGGAAATAGATTGTCAACGCGCGCAACACAACTTTCTAATTTGACTCGAAACTAATTAAACCGAGACTGCGCACGAAATGTTGCCATGGGAACAGAACAGCTGGTTGCATCAGAAGAAGGGGGGGGGGGGTCAGTCCTTTCTTTTTTGGTTCTAAGACCAGAAGCATTTAGAATTGGAATCATGATTCCTGAAAAACGCTGAAGAGCTGTGGCCATTGCATTTGGTGACTTGGCAAAGAATATTCGATGTTCTTTTTTAAGATTCTTAAATTTCATGGATAAATATTTGCTGCTTCCCATTTATTCGGCTACCATCTGTTGCATCGGAAGCAAACGATTGTGAAAAAACTGAAAATCCGTTTATTTCGAATTTAAATGATGTTTTAATTTTAAAAAAATCAAATGAAAAAGATGTACACATACTTACAGAATTTATGACGTATCTTATTTTGGAATCTCCAAATTTGCTTTGAATGATAATTCTTTCAACTGGATAGATATTCTATAACTTTTTCTTTTAAATTGGTACGTACTTAAAATAAATTATTTTGGAATAATTTAATCGTTTGACGATTTAACTGTATCGTTTTCACTTAAGCGAAATTTCGAAATAGTTTAACGATATTACTGCTCTCAATATGGAAGAACTTCGAGGTATGGAATGTGATTTTTTTTCGCAGTATATTTAATGAATTGAAGCAAGTTAATTGCTTAGTTAAAATATTTGTTATTTCCCATGTTAAAAGTAAATCTGAAATGCAAAATTTTCCAATTTGATTTTCGTAAATTTAGAACTTCATGAAAAGAAAGTATAAGGATTCTGGAAGCAAAATTATGAAAACTCATTCATCAAGCTTCGACTTTTTAGAAAGGCCTCTCATTCATAGAATTTAATATTTCTAGTAAATGTAAAAAAAAACAACAACAACAAGGAATTAATTCTACACGTTTACCATGGAGTCTACAAAGATCCTTATGAACGGCAGACGACTTCCAACTCCAATTCTCTTCGGATTAAACTTTCCAGCTGTTGTTCAAATACAACTTACTGAATTAAATTCGAATTTAATGAATGGAAAAATCGACAAAAGAGAGGTAAGTAAGTGCATTTGGATATGATTTTTCCGTAGTCAATTGTATTTTAAGGTGCTTTAGTTTTTCATAGTCGTTAAAATATCGAATTTGTGTAATGTAACAATATGTAATTATTATTCTTAATTTAATTATCGTTTTATTTATGTAAAGAATAATCGGAATATTAATAAATTTTATAATTTATTAATTATTTATTTTTTAATTATCTATTCTTAATATCATTCTTATTAATCTAATTCTTATTATCATTCTAAAATTTATTTCTGCTGCAGAAACATACCGTACAATCTTAAAGACTTGAAAGAAGCTTGAAACTTTCCACTTGAAAAAATTAAATAAAATTTAATTTTTGCGCTTAAAAGAATCTAATTAAGGGGACAAAAGGGAAAATGGACAAAAAATGCTTATTTTTGAAATTTTTCTCGAAATCAAGGTGAAATCATTTGAAAAATTTATCGAGATGCAAAATGATTAATTTCTTGCAAAGCATAAAATTTTTTTAAGCTATTTTATGTAAACGCACATTATGTTTTCTGTATGTATTTATAATTCGGTAGAATAAAAACATAATTACGTAACATTTTTCGACTGGTACTGGAATTTATTAAAATAATTCAACAATGAAGAAAATGAAATCTGCAAAATTTTCTAAAAAGAATGATTTATCTTTATGAAAAATTATTCTGCGAGATCAAATATATGTATAGAAATTTTTCTCGAAATCAAGGTGAAATCATTTGAAAAATTTATCTCAGAAAATAGAAAAATATATTTTATGTAAAGTTGCGTTTTTTTAAATGCGTTCAAATTCCTTTTTTGCTCTTTGTTTTGATTTTTGCTGCTAAAATATTTTGTAAAAATATGTTATTTAAACTCGTTTCTTTGTATAAAAAAAGTTGCATATCTATAACATACTTTTTTTTTCTCTAGAATACGTGGTTTTAAAATATTTTAATTCAAACACCATTTTTTTTCAATGTCAGCAAAAAAAATTTTATATTTTTTTGTATGTGTAATAATCAAAGACCAATTAATTGTGAGCGCCTTATTCATTACTTAATCATCAAAAGTGTATCATAATAATAAAAATAAATAACTTTAAGAAATATTTTTTATTATTATCAGTTTTTAACTTAAATATATTATAATATGATTCTTTGATTTTGAAAATTAAAGTCTTTATAATGCATGTATTTATTTAATTTGGTTTTAAGGTTGGTAATTTTTCCATGTATGTATATTAAGCAATATTTCTATCTGATATTTTGTACATTGAATATTACTACGTAAGGGAAATCTGAATTAAATTTGGAAGAAAAAAAATATTAATGATGATTTTGGTTAGACGTATATGTTTTATTTTTGTGTTTTTAATAACATAATCATTAACATACATTAGATCTACGTACTTATACATAGGGTTAGGAGTCACTTATCAGGTTTCACTTGCATATGTTCTGCCTGTAAGACAACGAAGTTTGAAATCTGTCACTACTTTAAGAAATAAGGAGACTCGGGGAAACTTGTGACAGCGTGTTTGAGTAACGACAGTTAGACTTCCTAGTGGGTTTTTTCCTTTGTGATATGCAAGTGCTTTGCATTACCCCTACACCCATCAGGAAGATAGTCTCGTTTCTCTGTATATTGGGAACTGCTTGCACTATGTGGAAGAAGATGTACAATAAAAATATAGTAAATCGTGCTGATTAAACAGCAATCCATATGTTGCAATCATACTTTTTATATCAATACTTTAGCGATATGCGTTGCTTTTACTGCTTCTAAATGCGAGAGAATTCAATTGAGATTGTGATAGTGTGTGTGAGGGTTTCGAATTAATAGTCAGATTATCTGGTGTGGCTTTCCATATTTTCTCCTAAATTGCCGGACAGTTACTCTTGAAAATCCGTTCAGAAGACAATAATCTTCTTTCTTAATTGTTTGTAGAATATTAAGTCTCTGGTGATAAAAAAATATATACAGTATTCTCTGTAATAGTTATATAACACGTATTAAAAATATTAATATGGAAACAATAGTGTATACGTATTAATATGGAAACAATGGGGGTATTGATATTGGTATTGTTTTCCTATTTTTCCTTCTTTGCTTTTAAAGATTGTTTATGGTATACGATGTGGAATATTAGATCTCTGGTAGAAAAAAAAAAGTTTACGATATTTTCTACAATATGTACACAGTATATGTTTGAAACAACTTAAAATGTTATTTCCAAACGTAAGTAACAACTTCAAAATCTTACATCCTTAATATATGAATAAAGTGACATCAAATAAATCAGTACCATTTTGAAAAAGAATTGATTACCTTAAAAATTTTACAGAACACGTGTCCAGATTGTTTTTTTGAAATGTTGTAGAAAATTTCCTCTGCATTCCGATGATGATTTTCTGAGATAAGTAGGGTCGTAAAGATCAAGACCATTTTTATCCATCTCAGTTATCACCCTCGACCGCGGGAATAAACTCTGAGGGCCAAATCGATAATGTCTTTGTCAATTTAAAAGCTAGAATTGTAATTGCCGTTTCTTTCCTTTTATTCATCAGTCGAGAGTGAATAACTGCTTTATATCTTTATCCGAGCGTTATCTCCGCTTATGATGTAATATCACATCAGTATACTTATCTAAATTCCTTATAACTCTTTTCAGAAGACTATCTTTCTTCTTCGTTTTCTAAGATTACTTGCGGTATACGATGTGGAATACTCGATCCTTGAAGGGAGAAAAACATGTATACAGTATTTTCGTAAATTTTTAATTGCTCTGAAAGTGAGAATCTCAAGATCTACAGAAAAATCTTTATAAAAATTTGCAATATTTTCATTAATATGAAAATAGTGGAATTATTTTAAATTTGCAATAAAAACATAAATAAATAATTCTACTTTCTACAAATATGATAATAAAGGATTTCAAAGTTTTTACATTTTTTTAATGATAAAAATTCGATATTAAATTGGTGAACAAGTAAATTATAATTCAATATTATTGGAGCAAGATAAAACGAAACATATGTCTGTATCTATTATAAAATTGGAAATAATAAATTTGAAACCGTTCCAGATTTCACTTGGATCAGAGTTCAACGTAATAATTATAATGATTCAAATTAATTCAACAATTATAATATTCATCATAAGACATTCAGAGACATATTAACATTGAGAAATTAAAAAGCTGAAATTCAGAAGCGTTTAATTATTATTACTAAAGCCTTTTATGTATTAAAATTTTACACCATATAAAAAAAAAAGACAAAACTGTTTTTGCACAAAACTCTCTTATTCGCCTTATTTTGCTTCTGAAACTTCAACCCTGGTGGCAAAAGGAAAAAAAGATTTTGGGCTCTTTTGAACCTGAGAATTATTTTTTGGAGAATTTCAGAAAAAAAGTGGCATCTGGCTTAGACGGAACAACATTGAATTATAGAAATATTCAGAGTCATATGAAGTTCCTATTATTAATTTGAGTCTCTTCAGTTGGGTTATGCATGTTATTGGTATGAATGATAGCCGTACATTGAAACAAAACGTTTTGTCAACTGTCATTATAAGAAGGGGAAGCTCCCGACTTCATTAGGTTAATGCTGTCGAAGAGAATTGCCTAATCCTTAAAACGAATAATATAGAATGAATTGATCAGAAATAGAAACGGTTTCTAATAATAATAACGGAACTAAATTGAAATCATTCATTGCAAATCAAATTGTATTGTAAAGCAATCGTATCCTATAAGAAAATAAAGTAATTATATCAAGAGTGAAATGCGTAATTAAATTTTTCCAATAACTCATTCTCATTTCTTTTCCATTAGTTTATTGAACATATCTCATAGATATTTTTTTTCTTATCAGTTTCTGGAAATAGAAACTACGCAAGGGAAAATTAGATATAACCAAGTTTTAAATATGAGTGTTCGGCATCATTACGATGGCGTGACATTAACATCAATCGTATGTATCAAGATAGTTGAATATGAGTCATTATATAATTCACTAAAGCGGAATGCATTTCTAGGAGTAGCGTCAGTTTCTAGAAGATACAGCCCTGGGAGCTACAAGTTTCACAGAGGATAGTTATTTGCAGTTAACAGCAAGGAATCACAGAACCGTTACACCAATCCAGATCTTATTAAGAAACGCTTCAACTCGGATCTTCTTTTTTTAGCAGCCACTGGAAGGCTGGTATACAAATCAACTGTACGTAGAAGGCTTTATGGAGGGTTGTATACCAGTATTGTCTATACTTCTTGTACCTCGTCATCGAAATTAAGAGCTTAGTTGGAACACACAAATGCCAGAATGCAAATCAATTGAAGTCTGGTCTTTATTGATGAATGCAGATTTTGTTCCCAAAATGACCCAAATGTTCGGTTGGCGGGAGCCGGAAACCCGCTATTTTCCCTGTCATATCCATGAAAGAGACATATTTGATGGCTCCAGTTTATGCGTATCTCTTTGGATGGTCACACACATCTGTATATCATCCCAAGTGATACGGTTACTGATTAATTCATTTCGTTTCAATTGTTCATTCTTATGCAGATGCAGTTAGCGAGTGCTTCACTCCACAAGACGATAATCCAAGACGGCACGGAACTCGATTGATGGATAATTACTTTCATTAGGAATACTAATGCTTTCTAATTATTTTCATTAGGAGGTTGTTGTGCGCATGATTGATCAGTATTTTCTCTGGACTTGATTCCAATTGGGATGCTCTAAAGAGACATATTGTCGCACCTAACCAGACTTTACAACTGAATTGTCTTAACACAGTAGTGGAGTTTTAACTCTGCTGAGTTAATGAATACTATTTAGTGAACAAACACACCTCCACCAATATTGATTTTTTTTTTACATGTTTATGTGAGTTTACATTTCTACATTACTTTTTAATGCCAACGATCCCTCCTGAAAGTAAACGGTACGCACAATACCATGTGCCTAGTACTCCTTCTTGTAGCCTTCTGCGTACTGTCGTGACCGATACTGCCCTTTCTGTAGCAGAAATAAACGTGAACCCAAGGTAACTTGCCATTACAGTCCTGTTTGCGACGTGCACTGAATCGCAAGTACCTTCATATGAAGAAATAATAACTCTTAAACCTCTCTTCGGTAAGTGCTCGAGAAGTGAACTAGTGATTAGAAGTTCGTTCCACAATAGGCTCACTAGTCACTAGAGAAGGGTCGCCATTTAGCTATCTTGCGAATGTCAAACTGTCGTTGACCTGCTTCTAGTCGGCGCATGGTTCTATAACGTAATTCAGTTGGCAAATGTTGCCTCGAATTCATTTTCACACTTTGGCTATTTCGAAATTGTTTAATATACCGCCGTTCATTGAATAGCAGTTTCCTCTTAAATAGCTGATTTTAAGCTGTATCCTATTTACGGAAAACAATGGCAGCGCCATTCTTTTGCATATCGCAGCTTGCGTTTAGTTGTAATATATCCAAATTTCACAAATTTTGGAACTACTTTTAGCCAAACTATTGCAATTTTTTAATTTGTTGCTTAATTTTTGGAATCCAGTACATAAAATACAAGGATTTCACATTAGTCATTAAAATAATAAACACTAATAAAAATGGTATAAAACTAAATTTTTTTTTTTTTTTTTTTTTT